>ML804894.1:93712-111360 GCA_009831015.1 Picea engelmannii | reverse complement strand
AATCTCTTTGTTGTGATTGGTTTGTGTTATCGTGATTGGACGACGCAAGAGCATCATAGCAGAGCGGGGATCAACAGAGATAAGGAGAGATTTCATAAAGTAATTATATCATCCTTCTTCTCTTGTCCATTCAATACTTTAGAACTAGGGAAAGAGTAGTATTCTGTCACTGTTTGTTCCAGATCCAGGTGGATCTGGGGAGATCGGTTCGTGTCCGCACTTACGGATTTATCCCAAAACACTAGGGGATCCTTATCTTGGTCATAGACCAGGACAAGGTCACCTTCGAAGAAAATCCAAGGATGAACGGACTGATCATATTGACACTTGACTCGTTTCTTGTGATCCTCATTAGCCAAGGATGCATCACGGCGTTGCTCATCGAGTTGCTCGAGATATAATAAGTGTTCCTCAAGCGGTGAAGTGTTTGGAAATAACTGTACTACCAAATTTAGAGATGGGATCAGGCACTCCATTGGCAAGACTGCTTCTAGTCTGTAAAGGAGTTGATAAGGTGAGAAACCAATGGCAGTATTTACAGAGGTTTGGTAAGCCCACAATGCTGAGTACAACATCAAATGCCAATTTGACTTGGCAGAATTGATCATTCGTTGCAGAAGAGTCTTGAGGGATTTATTCGCAGCTTCCACTTGACCATTCACTTGTGGGTAGTAGGGTGATGAATGCTCATTCCTCACCCCAAGATTTGATGTTAACTTGAACATCATTTTGTTCTTAAAGTGACTTCCATGGTCAGTGACAATCTCCCTCAGGATGTCGAACCTTTCTACTAACTGGTTAAAAATAAACAGAGTTGCAGTTTCACCATCATTATTGAACGTTGGCATAGCCTCGGCCCACTTTGTGAAGTAGTCTACCGCTACGATGATATAACGATACCCCCTGGTTGACACCAGGTGGCATGTAGTATAATAAATCCCCCACTTGGTGAAGGGACCAACTGTAATGATAGGAAACATGGGAGCGAGGTGTTCCCTCATCTTCCAAGAGAAGATCCGACACAGGCGGCACTTCTTGACTGATTCAACGCAATCCTTGATCAACATCGGCCACAAGTAATCATCTCATAAAATCATTTGGGTTGTTTCCAACCCAGACAAATGACCACCACATGCTCCAATGTGGCAGTCATTATGAACAAGTTCTGCTTCTTCATGAGTGAGACATCGGTGAAGGATGCAATCCACACCTGGATGATACAAAGTGTCGTTGAGTATGAGATACTTTTTTTCCTGATGGCGTATACGTCGACGCTCATCGTGAGAAGAAGAGGCAGGGCACTTCAGAGTCTGGAGATAGACTAGAATATATCCATACCAGGAGTCTAAAGATGAAATCAGAAAAAGATCTCCTTTAATTGTTGATTATTCAGGCGTAATATCAGTTGATTCGACCGAAAGTTCTGAGATAAGTTACGCAAAGACCAATGACTTTTTAGATTTCGCGGAAACAAAATCCAAGTAAAATTCCTGGAGGATAACAATCCATATATTGATCTTTCCGTCGATTACACGTCATGTCAACATGTATTGAAACGGATTCACAATGGCAATGATGGTGGTCTTACGAAGCATAATATAATGACAGAACCATTGGAGAGCATGAGTTGCTTCCAATGCAAGCTTCTCAATGTGGGAGTAGTTGAGTTCTGGTCCAACCAGGCCTCGGCTCAGGTAATAAATCACATGTTCTTCAAGCAGATCGTCCTCTTGAGCTAATACCATATCAATGGTCAACTCTGTCACGACCAAGTACAATAAGAAATATTTATTATAATTGGGTGGCCAAAGCAGAGGGGAAGACATGAGGGCACATTACAACAATTCAAAAGAGTGTTGAGCGGCTTCATCCCAATAGAAATGAAAGTCTTTTTTCGGTAAACACATGAACGCTTTAGTGATCTTGGCATAGTTTGCGATAAAACACCGAAGAAAGTTGGATTTTCCCTATAAACTATGATGTTGAGGGACTCTGCACGGGGGAGGAAATTGAACTATCACCTCAACCTTTACAGGATCGACCATGATCCCTGTTGTCTAAACAATGAAACCTAAAAGACAACCCAATGTCATGCAAAAACTGCATTTGTTGGGATTCAAGTGAATCTGATAGTAGCGACATCGCTCAAAGATAACTCTAAGGTGAGTGGGATGATCAGCTCTATGACGATATCATGATGCTAAATCATCGAGATAAGCCTCGACTATATGTTTGAGATCGTGGAAAGAAAAATGCATGGCCCATTAAAAGGTGGCTCCAACATTCTTCATGCTGAAATTCATCTTCCGATAAGAAAATGTACCCCATGGACAAATAAAATTTGTTTTATGTTGGTCTTCGGTCTTAATCTGTATCTGATTGTATCCCGAAAAACCATCCATGAATGAAAAGACCTCACAGCCTGCACATTCATCGACAATTTGGTCAATGAATGGGGTAGGGAAATTATCCTTTGGATAGGCCTTGTTCAAATCATGAAAGTCCATACATACGTGAATCATACCCTACATTTTGTTCACCGAAACGAGATTTGAGACCTATTGCGTCAACTGAATGAGGTAGATGAAACCGACTTTGAGCAGTTTCTCTACTTCATCCTTAATAGTTGTTTATTTCTAAGGATTCACCAGACGAAGCTTCTGTTAGACTGGCTTGGTGTCAGGGTAAGTCGTTATCTCATGTTCAATAATTCTTGGATCAATGCCTAGCATTTCCTCGTAAGACCAGGAAAAAACGTCGCATAATTATTTAAATAAATCTGTATAGATCTGAATCTCTTTGGGGGAGTAGTCTACTCCAACGAAGACATTCTCCATGACATTAGGGGTTTTGGATATGTCGATAGGTATCGTTTTAGCAATGGTTTCCATATTACCCTTGGCATAAACTATGTGCGTAGCTAGGGGATTAATAGGAAAGCACCTATCTCCAGTCATAGTCAACACAAATTCACCTGCCTTTATTCTTCCCAACTCCGGGAGAAAACAAGATATGTGATGGAGATCATCCCAGGGTCTTTCTGGACTAGTCAATACCTCTATATTCACCTTGTCAGAGGGAAATACCATGTCTACGGAATCAGTAGTGGCGAGGGAACCTTGAGGCCAAATAGGCTCTAGAACTGGATCTAACTCCTGTGCGAGAGTCAGATCGGGGTCGGCTGAAGCTTGTTGGACAATAGAGTATGCAACTTCTACCACAGACAAGGGCATGGCCATGCCATCATGCCATATCCCCTCCATCGTGGTCGATGGGAAAGGAAGATTCCACGGATCATTAAAGTAATTCGTATGGAATGATGACACTTGAAAATTTTCAATGCTAGGCTGGTCAGGGATAGCCGATATGAGCTTGACATCATCATAACGAGGTGGGTAATCGAAATTACCCATCAAATGTGGGCACAAACCAACTCCTATGTTGACAAAGTCGGGTTGTGGGGTATCAATCATCAAGACCATGGATTCCCCTGATGAAGGGTCAGGACGGGAGAAATACAACTAATCAATGGATACAATCTGACCCTCATGTGAAAACAACAAGACCTGGAAAACTGTGGAAACCACTGCATGGATAGCATAGGTCCAACTCCTTCCTAACAAAAGGTTGTAGTTGAGAGGTGCATCGACCACTTCAACTTTCATGCACATGGTCTTCCCCCCTAATTGCATGGGGAAAGAAGGGATGATACCATGTAGTTTGAAAGAACAACCATCGAAAGAAGTAGGAAGAGTAGGTGATGGAGACAAAATGGGTTGGCCAATAGCCTTCCAACACGCCAACAAAATCACGCATGTCGAGGCACCCTCATCAACCACCTTGTAGAAAATATTCTAGGTAAAAAATTTCGTGGTGTAAGCCAATACTTTTTGAAATGCAACATGGTATGGGAGATGAGGTTTTAAGTCGGTCATATCAAGCATGATCGTTCCTAGATTACAAGTATCGTCATATCCTAAGGTAGCTAACAGAGCCTTTCTCTACTAAGGGCAGCTCTGGACGACCTCCAAATCAGACATCGCACAAGGGGTTTGTGAAAAATCCTCCACCAGAGAGTAGTTCTGGGAAGCCCTCATGTTTGGATTGTGAGAATATTTCTTGAATGCCCCTTTCAGGATGTGTGTCATTGTTTCTCCCAACCTCTTCTTGATATGGAGAGGAACATATGGGTTTATAGCTTCCTTACCCTTTTCAGCAGTGTTTGGCATTCTATAATAATGTGCCTTAATCGTTATGTAAGCATCACCTTTCAACATATAAAAATTCGAGGTCGAGGAATTACTAGAAGACGGAGGGCATCCCTGACTGCCCCCATCCGCGCTCGAAGAGACTTGAGTCAATTTGTTCCCATGAGGAAATGGGTTCATTAACACAGCAGGCTACTACTACGCCAATAACTTTTGGGCCTTCGCAGGCCGAGGGCACAGGTGAGTCAGGTGATCTTTCATGCAAAGGTTACATGGATACTTCGAATTTTTTTTCTATCTGTTTCCCCCACCAGCATTGTTGGTGGGTTTCTTATCCCCCTTACCCTTATGGTTTCTCTTTTTATTCTTTTCGTTAGGCTATTGGTTGGCCTTCAAGTTCATTGACTGCACATTGTGTACGCCCGATGTTTGAGTAGGGGGAGCAGCCGAACTAGAGGTTTGGTTGGCCATTGTCTGTCGTATCGACAATTGTTGCAATTGATTTAACAGATGATCAGTGGGATTTTCTTGTGCTGAACCAACTATACCATCGACATGTGGTCCAGACTTCTATCTGGCCTTGTCAAGGATAGACCATGGCACATCTGGAAAAACTTCATAGAGTAAACCAGGTTGAAAGTATATCAATTCAAGTTGTTGAGCTCTCATAATCTCCTCTTCCTCGTAAAACACTCTCAATTTTGAAACTTCCTTGGATAACTAAGGTACCAAAGACTTAAGGAACCACTCTAGCAGAAAATCTGGTGGGACTAGTACTTTTATCAAACTCTTTTGATGCTGCCATTCTCGGATGTGATCCGAGATATGGCCATCCTTTGTTTGCTCAAATTTGGCCAACAATTTGGTGTCAGCATCGTATCTCAAAGGTAATTGGAAATGCTTTAAGAAAACCATTGCCAATTCACCAAAAGTGGATTATCTTGAGCGGTCGATCTCGATGTACCATTTTGCGGCACTCCTAATAATAGTACGTTGAAATAGATGTAACTTTACTGAGTTGTCTCACAATGAGTTCGACGAGAACCATAGGTGAAAAGTGGTCACATCATCGCCTGGATATTCATTAGGCTTACCTTCAAACTTTGCAATGTCCGAGGGAAACTTTTTCGGCATGGGAGGCCAACACAGATCGTGACAGATTGGGTCATTTAACAATCTTGACAAGTTTGGAAAATGTAACATTGCCAGAAATAATAGCTTGGGTTGTTTCCTATGTACAAGAAGAAAGGAGCCTAGAGTTTGATTGGCACCAGGCTGCCAGGAAAAGTTGGGTTGTTGGTCAGGGTTCTAGTAAATACCATGGCCTTGGTCAGCGAACGAAGATTGCATTTGTTGGGAACTCATCAATTGATTCTCGTAATTGGACATTGAGGGTTGGGCAGGGATTTCTCACTGTGTTGTGTTCCAAATATTCTAGAAAGGGTTTCCCCCTGCCCATCCGATGGGCATAGTTACTGAGCCTTTCCCGGGGTTCCATTAACCATGGAAGGGGTTTCCCCTGGTTGGAGTCCCTGCCACGGATTCTAGAGTCCTTGTGAGGAAAAGATTCATGTGTTTTCCCCCTATGTAGGAATAGTACCCTGCACAGGATTCTATTGTCCAAAATCAGGTTTTCCCCCGGCCGAGACGATAGCTGACGAGAAATCATTATTACCAAATGCTCTAAACAAATAGAATGGCATAGAACCCACGGGCGTGGTGTAGGAAGAAGTTCCTAGACTACCTGCTCCGAACAAGTTGTAGTTCATGTTCGGCCTGCCGAGTTGTTGGGGAGCAGCACTGAGCGAGGGGAACAAAGGTGGTATATGGCCTCCACCATAAGGGAAAGAGTTATAGGGGGATGAGGTACCCCCCATGGACCCCTGCAAAGGATCATTTCAGCTCCCTTCTCCCAAACCCATGTTCTGTAGGGTGGACTAAGAGAGGATCGAATTCATATCAAAGTCAGGTATACTGTATGAAAATGGAGGGCATGTCACACTCTAGGTGAATGGAGCAGTGATCATTGTCTTAGACGAAATCAGAACACTTCCCAAAGTAGAGTCAGTCAAGACCATGGTGGTCCGGACTGGCGAAGGTGGGGTAGGAGGAAGAATTCCCCCAGTGGTAGCAACCATTAAGGGAGTGTGAGGACGCTCTGACAAAGTAGCATCATTTTCTTCCATCACTTCTTGCAAGACTATCTAACGTTAGGGATGTGTTACCCTTGGAGTAGAAAGTTGTATCAAAAGTGGCGTCAAAAATTTAGTGATTGGAGGGTTATAATTCCCGAGATCTTCTGCTCCAAGGTCAGAATTAGTCAGTTCCTCCGGATTCGAGTGTTCTCCTCTCAGGGATGGCTTGGGTATAGTTTCATGTGGCCTGATCGCCTCAAATGACCCTTGCTGGTCAATTCTTCGTCGTAACGATGGCGGTGGTGGCTCCAATGAAACAAGTGATAGGTCGTGAAGCCTTCACGACTGGTTGAGCTCCTGATCTTCCACTTTGTGAAAAGATCAGCGACACTGTAATTATTTTACTAACATTGAAAACTAGCACACGCTAGGAAATTTCTTATGCGATAAAGCAAGAAAACCACTAAGTAGTTGGAAGAACAGTTACGCCAGCCAACACTAGAGTAACTTACCGATGCAAGTGAAACTTGAATATGGAAGCACCCTCTAGGTATACTCTTCAAAGCATGGCTTGACGTCTTCCCTAGGTACTATGGTATACCCCTCCAGTCACCTGTATAAGTCACTAGAATAAAGGCAACTAGGTTTCCATCTTGTGAACAGTCACCAAGCGGGTACAGTCGACAGTCAGGTGGACCACAATGAGAAGAGTATCAAGCCCAAAACCTATCGAGGGTATCAAAATCAAGTGGTCCGGAAGACAAATGAGGACCTCGAACAGATTCGAGATCCATGAAGCTCCATGGAAAATTCCACTGACAGAATCCCATGACAAGTCCTCTATATGTGTTCCCCACTATGCTTGGTCCAGATTTTGAGGGGCTATCTCCACTACCTTTCCGCACACGACCTCATTTTTAGCCCCTGTGTTTGAGGGGGGTCCCGAATAACTTTCATGTTTACTGGACTTTTTACACTCCCTAGCACTGACTCCAATGTTTTTTTATAAGCCTTGAAGAGTTTCCTGTCCAACCTAAATCAAGGCTCTTGCCTAGACTAGTTGATTGACCCTACAAACATAAAGTCTAGTTGATTTTAAATTAGCATTAAGTTTAAGTGGATTGTATTAATTCAAGGAAATCAAAATGAAACTAGTGGTGTGTTTTGAGAGACGAAGGAGAAATAAATGAAACAGAAAGAAAAATTACTTCTATTTGACAAATAAAGATTTGCAATTTTAACTCTTTAACCAACTTTTCGTAACTACTTTTTTTTTTCTAAGATCGTTTAAAGGAAAACCTAAAACGAAATTTTGCTCAACTATAAGCTACTTAATGTTCTAAGTATTCAGTAAAGAACTTATGAAAAACACTCTTTTTTCCTGACAAGTAAAACAACTAACCTAACTACTTAACCAAACTAAGAAATGAAATATTTTTCTGTTTTTATGCTTCAAACAAGAAACTTGAAATAAATTATTTTTCTTTTTCTTTAAAGCAAGAGAAAGGGGAAAAAGTAAAAAACAGGACAAGAACAAAAACTGACTTCTGGCCTACTGCGAATCACAAGGAGTCACTGACGACACAAAACATGATAATCAAAGACTCACAGACTAGTCTAAAGCCCTTTCAAAGAAAACACAAGAAATATTTAAAAGAATAAGCAAACTGACGTCAAACCCAGGCTACAGCAGTAACAACAGAGACACTGCAATTGATAAAGAAACCCCTGAGAAGTATGACTTACATCAGGGAAGAGGTTGACTGCCTCTCCTTAAAGAAAAACTTTCTTGACACAAGCACGCTACTGACACTTAAACAACATGCGTATGTACGTGGGTTGACTAAAAGTAGGGCATGTATGTACATGTCCAGACCCACTGCAGGCCGTGTACACCTTTGTAACTTCTGAAAAAAGAAAACAAACAAGTAGGTTGACAGGGCAGGGAGAACTAGTATGGAACCAACAGGTGACCAGAATCCCTTAAATACTCAGCAACTTACATAAACTCAAAAAAGGTAGTAAAACCAATTAAAACACCCAAAACCTAACCCCTAAAACCCTAGAGGCTTCCCCAGTACGATCGCCAGTTCTGCTATAGAAAGAAACCCCCCCTATGGAATACACTAGGGTTCAACATGTAGGAATATCTAACCATCTAAAAGTCTCCTACTTTTTATAACTACCCTGAATATACCCCACATTCATGCATGAAATACAAAGTAAAAAGATTCGGTAACTTTACCTTTAACTTTGTGTCCAGTGTTGATCCTTTCACGTTTGATTGCTCCATTGACTACAAGTCTTCTCCCAAGGCTAACTTGCATTCACAAACAGATAAACAAGGAACTAAGAACATGCATCTCATATATAAATCATGGGTTAGATGTTAGAATAAAGCATAAATCAAACACAAAGATTTGAGACATCATATTTTGGGATAGAAAAAGTATTCCTTTTTATTGATATCACAATGTTTACTTACAATGAGATCAACAACTGCTTCTAGAACTTGGTCCGGGCTCCTCTTCAACAAGCTCCAACCATGATTCCACATATCTTTATCCTCTCAACCTCTCTCTAGGGAATGGAATAGGCTTGTGATGGAGGAAAAAGGAAAGAATGGGAAATTATGGTACAAATCTCACAAGGTGGCTGCAAATTCTTGGGGCAAGGAGGGCATGTGAAACTGGCATAGTTTCATTGTTCTTATGCTTGGCTTTGGAATGAGACCCCAACACCTCCTTTTATATGACAAAATGATGGTTATTCGGTTGGATGATGGGATCTAGCGGTGGGACAATTGGGAAACTACCCAATAGCCCATAATCTCAACGAATTCCTTGCAACTTTTGTGAGTATACGCAAGTTGTATTGGTGCAGATAGTGTATGTACGTGATTTGTAGTGGTGAAGAAAGTGTGTGTACGTGGGAAGTAGTGGCGCAAGGCACGTACATCTTCAAAAATAGTGTTTTTAAGAAGAGTTGTTCAGTGATGGCTTGGAAAAAATAGAAAGTAAGAGGGCCTGATGCTAGGTATGCATATGTGGTGCAATTTAGGTTTATAACAATAGGGGGAGCATGAGTATTGGAGTATGAGTGTTTCCATAAATGTTGGTATTTCCATCAATGATTAAGGGGTATCTTGTTGGACAGTTGGTTGTCATTCATGTCAACCCTTTGAGCATTCGAGATACCCCAGAGTTGTGATCGTGATTTATGGGGAGATAGTTGTCATTGATGTCAACAAGAGTGGTTGATGTCATTAGAGGTGTTGAGTGCATTTGAGGAAGTATACATGAATATCTGGAGGTGTGGTCATGAGACCTGAAGTTTCTTGATGAATAAGGACATGAAGGACAGTGCAAATGTAGGTAACACACTCATATATGGATAGTCCTCGTCATTTCATTTCTGGTGATAGGTGGTACACCATGTGGTTCATCACAGTTAGGGATATATTTCCTCATAAAGTTGGAAGCCCCGAAGAATGGTTAAGAATCCCCTAATTGGTTATAAGTCATTAATGAAAGGGAAAAGTTGTTGCAACAAGAAAGTTCAAGAAGCCCTAATATTGACAGAAGTTACTTGGAAAAGGTATAAATACACCTCAAGGAGGCTCTCGTAAGGATACACACACATTCATTGAATATATTTCTTATGAGAATATTTTGGTCTATTGGAGACTCTGAGGGTGATTCTAAGGCAATAGAGAAAGTGCAA
Organism: Picea engelmannii; assembly: GCA_009831015.1. Lineage (NCBI taxonomy): Eukaryota > Viridiplantae > Streptophyta > Pinopsida > Pinales > Pinaceae > Picea > Picea engelmannii. Next base: position 101,294 of record ML804894.1, on the reverse strand, counting down.
AGAAAGAGAAAAAAATTTAGATCTGCGGAAAGCTAGGGTTTTTTTGTAACCCCAATTAAGCAGGCCCTCATGGGTCAGCTTGAGGGTGTCTCTCAAGGCACCTATGTGGGTTTCCTGTGACACGTCACGTAAGTCCCCATGTGTCAGGGAGTCTTAGTCCCACGAGGATAAGGAAAATCCGATATAGATGTTGGTACCAGAATGCTAAAGGCCGTGGAAGAGTTACATGTCAGTATTATAGTACAACAGGTCAGCTACAGGTTACAGTTATGCTTGTGTGAATATTTCTTATGCTTGGTTATGGTAAGGTACATTCTTAAGGCATGGTGGTGATAGTATGTGATATGGTACGCCTTGATGATCTTGTGATACATGGTTAGAAGTGCACTATTGGATATCTTTATATTTGGTTTGGTATGGTAATTTTATCACATGTTTGAGGTACTTCTTATGGTACATGGTAAGGATGATTGGCATGTTGTTTGAGGTATATGGTTGATGATATGGTGAATTCTTAGAGGAAAATGTTGGTGATATTGGTACATGATTATGTACCTTATTGAGGGACTTCATTGTTGATATCTTATGGTACATGGTGCATGGGATGATTGAGACATCTCATGAGTGATATGATATATGGTTGAGCCACATCTCATGGTATATGGCTTATGTTACATTTTCGTACATGGTTGATGATATGGTATAGGTTTGATGCATGATATGGTACACGATTGATACATGGTATGATACAGGTATTAGTGCATGGTTGATGCACAGTTTGGTACAGGTGTTGGTGCATAGTTGATGCACGATTTGGTATAGGTTGATATGCATGGTTGATGTATGGTTGGCACAGGTTGATGTACATGGTTTATGTACATGGTTGATTAGTGACGTACATGGTTGATGTACATGGTTTGGTTATGGTTGTTGTATCTATGTGGGTGGATCTGGTTCATGATGGTATATTAGTGACAGTGATAGGTTGAACACAGTGACAGGTGACAGGTTATAGGTTGATATGACAGTGGCAGTGACAGTGGAAGTGATTTTGGTAGTGACAGTTTGGTCTACATTTATATTTTAGTGTGGAAAGATGGGGCAAGGAAAGGGGGTTGTATCCTCCTTCTGATTGGTGTCGGAGAACACATGGGTTTGGAGCTTCCTTCACATTGGAGTCTGAAAAACAGGGGGTTGTATTTTCCTTCTGCTTGGAGCGAGAGAATTCAGATTGTTGTAGATTTCTTCAGGTTGGAGCCTGTAAATAGGGGGTCGTAGCCTCCTTCCAGTTGTAGCTGGAGAATTGGGAAGTTGATTCTTCCAATGAATGTATTCTTAACAATATATAAGAAATCATTATGTGGTTTTCTCCCATTTGTGTTTCCACATAAATACTTGTGTATTGTTTATTTCATGTGATGTTGTTGATGTGATTTTTCTTATGATTATATTCTCATGATATATTGATGATACATTGATTATATATTGTTGATTAAGTTGAATTTTATATATTGTGGTTAAAAGCAGTAAACGTGCTCATATTGATTCACCCCCCCCCCCTCTCTTAGTATTCCAAAAAAGAATAATCAAAGGAAAGAGTGGGAGCTAGAGTGGTCCTCATTTCCCCCTAAAACTAATAAATTCATTTTTCCTATAAATTGGAATTTAAAGCTACCGACAATGTAGTTGAATACAAGGCCATAATTCTAGGTTTGGAGGTAGCACAGAAGATGCATATTACTGATATGGTATCCTTTGGAGATTTAGAACTTGTGGTTCCACAAATAAAAGGTGGTTATCATACAAGGAACCCTTAGATCAGATCCTACATAAATAAGGTATGGGACTTAATTGATATGTTTTAAAGCTTTTAATATCACAATTGTCCAAAGAGAATTTAACCAACAGGTTGATTCCTTAGAATTAGCAGCTAGTACCTTCAAAACCCATACCATTCCTAATATGATATATGATATTGAGATGAGGTATAGATCTTCCATTCTTGATAATATTAAGTACTGGAAAGTTTTTGAATATGATCAATAGATCAAAATATTCTTGGAGGTCATAGATGAATTTTTCGTCACACATGTAGATTCTGATGATGAAGAAAATGGGGAAACTATGGCTAAAAATATATGAAAATGACCTATGAGTTCAGTCAGTACATGGCTGGTCATAAAGTCCTCCAAATAAAAAATAATTTTATCCCTAAAGGACTGGTACCCCTGGAGCATATTTTTTATAAGAATGATGTTTCCATAAAGCCTACAGTCATGCCCAAAGATGACAATACTGAAGAATGCAACATTAGGATAGAACATGAACCAAAATACATAAAGGTGTCCAAATAAATCTCCCACAAGCACAAGGCTGAACAATTGCAGTTGTTCAAGGAATATGTGGATGTCTTTGCTTGGAAATATGAATACCTGAAGAACTATGATACCAGCATTATACAACACAAGATACCACTCAAGACTAGTACTAAGCCTTTTAAGTAGAAATTAAGGAAAGTCAACCCCTTTTTTCTACCAACCATTGAAATGGAGGTGAGGAAGTTACTCGATGCTCATATCATCATTCCCATTAGATATTTTGAGTGGGTAGTGAATTTGGTTCTAGTTAGGAAAAAAAATAGAGAGATAAGGATCTGTGTGGACTTTAGAAACCTGAACAAATGCTCACTAAAAGACAATTATCCTTTGCCAAAAATGGATCACATAATTCAGAAAGTGGTGGTATAAAATAGAATTCCATGATGGATGGTTTCTCAAGATATAATCAAGTAGCAATGCATCCTGATGATATGGTAAAAACATCCTTCACAACCCCATGGAGAAATTTCATGTATGATAAATTTTCCATTGGTTTGATAAATGCAGGAGTTACATTTCAATGGGCCATGGATATAGCCTTCATCGGAGAAAAGGATATATTCATTGTCATGTATCTAGATGACATGATTGTCTTCTCCAAGACAAATGAGGAACACATTGAAAACATAAATCATACCTTTGTGAAATGCAGAAATTTTGGCTTGTCTTTGAATCCAAAGAAGTCCTACTTTTCCATTAATGAAGGTAATATTTTGGTCCATATATTGTCAAAAGAGGGTGTAAAACTATACCTAGAGAGGGTGGAACAAATAAATAAGATTTCTATACCAAGAAATAAAAAATAAGTACAAGTTTTCCCGGGTAGGATCAACTTCCTGAGGATATTTATCCCCAACTTTGCTAAGATAGTTAGGAATATCACTAACATGTTGAAGAAAAAGCATGAAATAAAGTCGACCCATAAGGCTAGAGAATATTTTCATACAATCAAAGAAGCATTGGGTAAATCACCAGTTTTAGTCAGCCCAAATTATGATAAGGACCTTTTCAGGTTTCATTTTTCTTTTGAACACAATGTAGTTGTTGTCTTGCTGCAGAAAAATGACGAAAATCGAGAACAACCTATAGCCTTCTTCAGCATAGCTTTGAGAGATGCGGAATTAAGATATAGTAAGCTGGAGAAACAAGCATATTCCCTAGTTAAATCATTGAAAGCCTTCAGAGACTATATACTGCACTCCAAAATGTTTTCTTATGTACCTAACAGTGTTATTAAAGATATTCTCACACAGACTGATAGTGATGGGAAAAGAGGCAAATGGGTAGCCAATATGCAGGAGTATGATTTTGAAATAAAACCCACCAAGTTATTAAAAGGAAAAGGGTTGGCTAAACATATGGCTAAATCGAATTACCAGGATATTGATTTAAATCTTATGACAACAAATGTCATGCAAATTGATCAAGGAGAAGATGAAGTATAGGATCCACTTTCTGAGGTGAGCCCTAATTTCTATGAATTTGATTGGTACAAAGATATATGTTTCTATCTTTATCACCTAAGTTTCTTACCCATATGGGACAGCCAAATCTAGGTCCATCAAGCTCAAAGTTGTGAAGTATTGCATTGTGGGATAAAATTTATTTTGGAACGACCCTGTAGGAATACTACTAAATTGTCTTATGGAAGAAGAGACTGAAGAGATCATCAATGAATTTCATAAATGGATATGTGGAGGTCATCATGCCTGGAGAGCCATTGCATACAATATCCTCAAGGATGGTTATTATTGGCCCTCATTATTTTCTAATGTAAACTGCATGATTAGGGCCCACGTAGAGTGTCATATGTTTGCTAGGAAGCAGAAATTGCAACCTCTCCCACTTAAAATTGTCAATTCAGAAACACCTTTCCAACAATGGGGTCTAGATTTCATTGGTGAATTTCACCCAAATTCAAGTGGGTAGCACAAATGGATCCTGACAACAACAAATTACTTCACCAAGTGGGTGGAATCAATCCCCACCAAGTCAACAATTGATTCGGCCATCATCAAGTTCCTAGAGGAGAACATTCTATCAATATTTGGATGCCCCAAGAAGATTATAACTGATAATTCTCAAGCTTTCAAATATGTCAAATTACTATAGTTGGGACATGCCGATAACAGTAGGTTTCAAACTTAGATCACTATGCAGAATAAGACCTATCAAAACCAATGACATCAATGGGATTTGACAATTTAATACTTATCTTATTAAAAGATAAAAGTTGTTTTATATAAACAATCAAAATAAAAATAAAATATCAAACAAAAAATTAAATGTTTAATAGTTATTCCCTTTACCTTGGATTAATAATTTATTCATATTTATATTCTTGGTCTACCTTTTAATCTTCTTAATCTTATTATTTCTTAATATATTTATTTTTTTCTACTTATTTATTATCTATCATAATATAAAAATCGTATACTTATATATTTAACCTTTATCTTATTTTCATTATTTTATTAATATATTTTATTATTATTTCTCTCTATTATCCTTTAGATAAGATCTTTTATCTTCTTTTATTTTTTTATTGAGTTATAAATATTTCATCTCATTAGATTTATTATTAGATATATAATTATTACTGTTTCATAAACTTTCACAACCTTGTGTGGATTTGTAACTTTTTTATTAGAAAAATTTAACGTTTTTATATTAATATTTCTCTTAATGATTTGATTTTCTTGGTTTCTCTTCTTGACGATGGACGATGGATGCATTGATTTGTTCCAAAAACATCAATTTCTAAAAATATATGATATGGATGTGAAGAATCATCTCATCAAAACCTTATTTCCTTTACATTGACAATTTTTATATTTTTTCTTATAAGTTAACAACTTATAGAGAGAATGTATTTTGATTTACTTGATACTTCTTAACATGCACTTTAAAAGCATTTGAAATTTTTATTTTTTAATTACATTTTCTTACCATGTATGTATTATATAGAAATTCACTTATTTTTCCAATTATAGAATCTTTGATTCTCGATAGTTTATTATTATGGGAATCAAGAGTGGCCCACAAGCCTAGAGTTATTGGAGAACCTTTTTCCTCTTTTTTTTTTTTGTTTTTAAATGCCATCAACAAAACAAATTTCACCACATGCTAACCAATTGAAACCAATTTCTTGAAGATCGGACCTAAGCCTCTAAATTTTTATTAACACAACAAAATTAAAAAATTTCCAAGGTCAACTAAACAACTACTCTCTAATTGAAGTGAACCTAGTGGTTCTTATATGAATATATATTTATGAGATTGTTAATTCAATTCTTACAATGGACATTTATAAAAAGGTTAGATAAGTCATGTCCTTCCAAAAAGGTATGGCTATCATTAATTACAACATAATGAATGTAGAATATTGATCTATATGAAATAGTACAACATAAATGATTATACATTATTACATAGTGGTAATATAGTTTAGGTACATTTGTTGGCCCTCAACTAAGTTTTGAGGAAACATTGGTCGGGTTTGACCACTTTTGTACTTCGATGGGCTGGTCAAAGATGGAGCGCACAAGCGGAGCTAAGATCGTGGGATGTCACTTGTTTTGTGGACCCAACAAGGGGTTCACTAGGGTTTTCAATATTAGGGTTTAGGGGAGGTCGACCCATGGGTTTAACCATGTTTAGGACTTTTTTTAAAGGATGTAAATGTATAAATAAGAAGGAATGTAATGTAGAAGAAGTGTTAGGAGCGATGTAAGTAGCTAAGTGAAAGAGGAAAGTGCTTCTGAGTTGCTTTGTGCAATAGATTGTGTATGTAAGACTTTGTGTGTAATAGAGGAGTTGTCTTTGTGCCTTGACCTGATTTTGGGAAGGTGGATATGGTGCTTAGTGCACAAATCACATGTCTAGTGCGACGCTTGGATTTGTGGCTTAGTGCACAGGAGTGGATGGATGTAAGAGATTGAAGACTAATAAAGAAGAACAAGTTGTTGGTGGACATAGCCCCACATTTGGGTCAACCACGTAAATATTGTGTTGATGGTTTGTTTTGTGCTATAATGTTTATGTTGTGGATTTTCTTAGTGCATTGAATATTATGATTCATAGATATATCTATGAATGTTTAATGCTTTGTATATGTGGAATGTGTTAGATATGACTTATCATGCTAAAGTGTGATGCGTATTTAGTCATTGTTACTGCATCGAGTTGTACTTAGAGTTTTGATCTGCGATGTGAATAAAGCTAATGAATTAATATATGTTTTTCCTAAGTACCCTGTGAAGTCTTGTAATCACATATCTGTGTCCCAGCTTGGTTACAGACACCTGAGTCATGTAACCCCCCTTGCCTCTACCTCGGGTGAGACTTCACCTGCTTCGCAGTTGTTGCCGAAAGGGCCAGTAGTTAGGGTTTTGATAGTGCATTGTTGAAGCGTTGAACCCTGGGTTTTCCCTTGTGCCATCAAATGGTTCCATTGTCGAGACCTAAAACTGTGATTGTTGGGAACTGAAGTAAAGAAAAGAGGAGCTTTGTGCATAGATCTGTTGTTGAAGTGCACAATAATCTACTTGACTTGTGAAGCTTTGTGCTAAGAAAGAAACCCGATCTGAAGAAAAGAGGTAACATATCGAAAGGGGTAAAGCTTTGTGATTTGATAGAATAAGATAAGTGAAAATTTTTGTTTCGAAAGCATGAATCTAAGTGTGTTTGATAGATTTTGTCCTAGTCTGAAATCTAGGGTACAGTTAGAAGAAAGAGTTGATCTGAATAAATTTGATAGAAGTAGAGAAAAATATATTATTCCTATGCATAGAAAGAATTTTTGGACTAATAAGTGGATGCAGGAACCTAGAAAGAATTTTTGTAGATTGCAGGTCCATCTCTTTGATCCTAGTGCGAAGTATAGGAGACGTTGGGGAACATACAAGAGAAAGATAGGATTGACATTATGTTATAATTGCAGAAGACCGAGAAATATTGCTAAGGAATTCCTGAGTACAGATCCTATTTGTCTTTATTGTAAAATTATTGGTCATGAAGTTGAGGATTTCCCAAGGATGATTGCTAAAGTTGAACAAATGAACATGAGTTAAGAGAATAAGAGAATATTATAAGATCATCAAGATAAATAATAAAAGAAAGCTCAGACTATGTTAGTACAGTTAAAAGAAGCAATGAATGATCACAAAGATGTCAGTTTTTCATAGATCTTGAAAGAAAAACAA
>ML804894.1:73103-93442 GCA_009831015.1 Picea engelmannii | reverse complement strand
AAGGACCTATCCATGCAAGAAAGGAATACATCTACCCAGTAATTAAAAAGAGAAGAGAAATTAACTTTGAACCCTTTAAGAGCACATCAGTAGTGCAAAGTCACTTCGCTAGGAGAAGATAAGAATAAGAATGGAAAGAAAAATCCAGAAATAGTTAGAGAGACTCAGATTACAGGAAAGAAGGCAAGGAAGCATAGTAAGAAGAAATCCAAGTTAGAAAAGATACAGGAAGGTATAGAGAAGACTTTGTAGGAGGTAGGCTTGCAGGCTCTGAACCTCGTCGGAACAACAAAACCATGCAGAATGGGACTTCACCTCGACGAGGCTATATGATCGTTGGAGGAAACCCGACCATTAGAACAATGCTCCGAATGGATAGGAAACAAATTTATGGGTGGATAGATTTTCATTAGATGTTGATACCACACCATAATGGACGGATTCGCATTAATTGAGGCATTTTTTTCCGTTGGAGGAATATGTTACAACACTTGCTTACTTAACCCGTCGGACGCTACATCGGGACCACTTTTTTCTACCCGTGATTATCTGAGACAATAAAAAAAGTGATTGTGTGTGTCGAAATGTGCTATCAGACTTCGCCATCTATTGTTTACCCCGCTATCCTTTCACCTAATCTGACTTATTTGTTAACACTGAGAATGTCGGTCGAGCGCACTGAGCTACAGAAATTCGTCGAAGAGGTTCTGAAGAAGTTTATGGCTGATAAAGCTATGTCTGAAGGAATACAGGAATCTTCGACCAGGGGACTACAAGCTTCCCCCTCGACTGGACGACGTTCGAGCCGTACTAACACTGCTATTGAAAAGAAAAGTAAGCACTACGATGATCTGGCTAATGCGAAGAAAATCTCGTTGGTCTTAACGGATTATATCCCGCCTTTGGATGGCGTGTTTAACCGCGACAGAATTTGTTGGTTTGATGAATGGATATTCCCTACTACCTGCGTTGTTCAACCAGGGTTCATATCTTTCAGGGTACCAACAAAGCCTAAAAATATCATCCCTTCTGGTAAACCAGAAAGCAACACAGTACACAGAATGCACTGCGCAGTCTCACCCGAGATATCTTTAAATGGGTGGTTGTAAGGCTCATGTGTTTACATCCTAGGATTGAGCGAGAGATATGGAATATGTATTCTGAACCATTTATTATAACTTGTGTTACAAACTACTGTTATTCTCTTTTATATTTTAGCCTCCATGGAATCTTCCCTTGATATCCCAACAGCAATTAACCAAACAATATAATAACTCATTCATTCATTACACACAACATTTAACTACTAAAAGTATGAAGAAGATATGCATGCATTCATCACATTACACAGGTATTACTGTGGTTCACCCCCTCCTAGGCTACATCTGCAAATATTTGGATCTTGGCTCTCTTATTATGGTAGTTCTGCAATTCTCGCGTTGCGCGCTTACACTCTCCTCATATGGGTAAGATCTATATGAGGTGAACTAGATTTCACAAGGCTCCTCGGCCTACGATATAATCCTCAAGATCTACCTTCTCCCATCCTCTCTAGTTCAACTACTTTACAAAAGTAGTTCATCTAATCAAAAACATTACATACCATATCAACCTCTACAAAAGTAGAAAACCGAACCTTTTTTTTTATACCTGCGTATCTATATTTATATCTATCGGGATCTTCATCCATTTACACAAAACCTTACAAAAACCCTAACCCTATTATCATTAGGTCTTCCTTCTCTACATGCATTCTTTTGTTTCTGCCAGTTGTCGCCTCCTTCTTGCATGCGCGCGTGCTGTGCTTCTTACCAGTTGTCGCTTTCCTCTTGCACGCTTTCTTTCCCACGATTGATCTTCCAGCTGTCATTATTTTTTGTGCATGCTTTATTTCCCACTTCATCCAACTACCAAAAGGCCCCCAACATTGACATGTGACTCGTCCCGAGTCACCTAATCTTTTTGAGCTACCTCGATCTCCTCGGTGATCGTCTAGAACTTTTCCCTCAGCTCTGTTTCTTTTATCAGTGCTTACGCAGTCTTCTCCTTAATGGTATCCACTACCTGTACTACCACTTTGTCGCTCAATAATCCTTTACATTATACCTATGTCTATGCTATCTATGTTATATTTTCTTCTGCTTGTGTGAGTACTTATGTTACTCGTTCCTGTAATGGTTCTATTTGAGCCTGATGCTCTTGTTTCTATGTTTGCGTAGTGATAATTTCTGTCTACATCTTCTTCAGCTCTTGCATCCCATTGACTTGTTCTGGGATTGGTATGGTATTTTTCCTCTGTTTGATTTCTTGGATCGTTGCATTGATCCTTTCCTCTTCCTTGTCCCAGCATTGAACCTGTGGATCCTCCTCCAGTCTTTTCCAAAGTTGTGCTTCTTTATCGAGCAAGTCAGCTATCATGCTAACCTATTTCTCCATCTCCTATATTTGCGATGTTGTTGCCTACCCCCTTTTCTCCTTTACTGTCAGTGGAGTTGTTGGTGTGAGTTGTTCTTGGAGATCCTCGATTTACTTCTAGTGTCGAGCAATTGCCTGTGAAATCTGGTCGATATTTTCTACGGCTGGGAGTTCGTTTCCTTGCGCAGAGCTTGGAATTTTCCCAAAAATTTCTCCCACTCTTTGTTCCAATTCGTTCCTCCATTTTGTCTCCTCCTGAGTTTTGGATTTTTCCTACTCACAATCTTTTTCCAGCACTTCTTGCTTCTTTGTTTCTTTCTATAGCTCGACTAAGTTTTTATGTGCCCGAGACTGCATCTCGTGGTTAATGATAACCTGAAATTTGTACATTTCCCTTGATGGAATATGTGTCAAGACCAATTGGATGTGGTCCAAATACTTATGTGGTGTCTGTCCCATGATTTCATCCATTCATAGCATGCTCAGTTTTATGTAGACTATTGTGTGTGCGTGTGGCATTGGGAGGATTGGGCCTCATTCTTCTACCTCCACTCTTTCATTGTTCTATGTTGTCGAAAACTCTATGCCTCGGCTTCTACTTTCTCTCTGGTCCTCCCCGAGTGTCCTGAGGAGCTGTCCCATTTCTGCTAGCTCTTTTTGCAGTTTATCCCTGTGATGTGTTGTGTGATCGAAGTCTTCTGCTAGACAATCCTAGACCATTGTGGCGATCATTTCTCCATTTTCCTCCGTGATCATATAGTCTGTTGATGCTCATTGTGCCTTTGATTTCTTGCTCACATCTGTTGCCTGTACAGTCGGTATCTCAGTTCCCCTCGGTTCATGTGTGATGGGATTTGGGGCGGTCTCTTGTGCTCCCTTAGCTTTTTTCGGTTGTTCGTTGGTCTCTTTCTGCCCCTTTTGGGTTCCCATCTACTTTGATGCTTCATTTTCCTTAGTCGGATTGTTTTGGCCCATCCTTGGTTTCTTGGGCACTGGGATTTGCGGAGGTTGTGTTTCCGCCTGCACTACTTCTCCTTCTGCGAGTCCTTTCGGTACTTCCCGGGGAATGGATGGGATCCTCCATGCATCAGGCCATTCACTGATGATCATGTCTATATCACCTTCTGTTGTGCAGTAGTGCATCAATAGCCACTATTTATCCAGATCCTTCCTTGGTTGTATCCACATGGCTTGGCGTGTAGCCCAGAAGTTAGCGATGTCCCCATATCGCGCAACAACCTTTGGTGTTATTCTCCATGATTAGTTGACAGCTTTGTGTATGTCCCATATGTATGCTTCAAATATGATTCCATTTTCCCACTTATGTCTAGCCTCTACCTGGATCTCAATAATACATATCTCGCTCCCGCTGGCTATGGTCTTGTACAAAACATTACATACTCTGGTTCTTGCCATCCCATGAAGGCTATGAGGGTGACCAACCATGAGTAATGGAATTCTCTACTAAGGTCATGTGCATCCTTGCAGTCCACTTGGAACAATTTTAATAGATAAGGCGCTCAGCTGACGAAGGTGCCTTCTACGCATTGAGCTACAACTGCGATGACTCTCGCTGGTACTTCATCTTTGCGTCATTTTCTTAACAGTTTACAGGCTAAGATCTTTGCGCCTAATTGTTTCGCTGCATTGTTGATCCATTTGATTATAATGCCTCTTGTCCCCCTAGTGGTACCATATGTCTTCTTCATTTCCTCTGCTAGTGCTTTCTCCTTGGATTTATCATCCAGAATCAGCGCGGGATCCATACCTTGGTTGGGTAGTCCTGTTATTTGCGTGATAAGCTCAACAGTTATGGGGACGGGTTTGTCCAGCCATATATCCCCTCTATGCGTGACTTCTAACAGCTGCTTAATGCATGTTGTCACGTACTAGCCTCTGCCAAAATGTGGAAGTTTCAGCAACCCTAAAATGCATGTTCTGTCCAGTCCAACTGCCCACTGATGTGGTTGGCTGATCATTTCTATGAGTTGGTTTACCACTATGTTTTGCATAAAAAGTCTCGGTGCAAGTTCCGGGTACTTGGTTTCATATGATACATCATGGTTGGAATACTTGAGCTTCACGGTGTGACCCAGTAGCTATGGATATACCTGTACTCCCTCTGGTATGTGTGGTAGCACAATTTATGTTGATGCTTTCTTGCGAGGTGAGATCGGTATCAGAACTCTGTCTTCCTGCTGTGGTGTTTGGGACAAAGTTCCAACAAGTCCTGGTTTCTCCCCTGTAATCCATTATGGCCAAAACGAGTGATGTGAGTGGGAAATCCCCCTATGGACAAACATTAAGGGTTCTATAATGTATGCATAAAATGACCATCTAAAGTCTCCTACTTTTTACCATCATCCCAACATATACGCCACATTCATACATAAATACAAGGGTAAAAGGATCAATTCACTCTACCTTAACGTCAGCGTTTGATGTCGATCCTTTTGGTGTTCAGTTGATCCTCTACTACAAGATTCCTCCCAAATCAAACCTGCATTCATAAATAGAAAAACAAAGAACTCCAAACATGCATCTTATATATGAACTAATGGGTTAGAGATTCTAACAAGATATAATAAAAAAAAACTAAATATTGAATACCTTATATGGCGGGACGGGAAAAGTACTTATTTTTATTAACCTCACAAAAGTAACTTACAATGGTGAGATCGGCCACTGCTCCTCGAATCTGGTCCTAGGATCCTCTTCAACTGTGCACCAATGACTTCCACAAATGCTCCTTCTCTTCAGTAAAAACACAATGCGGTTGCAAGATATTGGGGCAAGGGGAATACAAAAAAGGGTAGAGTTTCTTTTCTCTTGTTTTTCTCCTTTCAAATAGGACCCCTACCTCTTCTTTTATAGGTTGAATGACTGGATATGGGTGGTCAAACGGTTTAGGAAATTACCAGGAAATCTGTACTTCATTTGCAAATTTCTAATTTTTTGTGCTTTTGTCAATATATGTGGGCTATAATGGGTCAGCCAGCATGCATACGCATGCAGTAGTGGAGTAAGGCGCGTGTGCCTTCAAAAGGGTGGTTTTTAAGAAGATTTGTTCAATGTTGGCTTGGCAAGAATGGCCAGTGAGATGGCATGATGCCAAGTATGTATGTCTGGTGCAAATCAAGGTTATAACACCGAGGTAGTTCTCGTGGCCTCTTCTATTGGTTGACCTAGGATGGGTACCTGCAACTCGTCTTGTTTCCCTTCTGATCCTTGATTATGTTCCATTTCGTTAACTTCCACAGTTGGTTCAGTGCTTTCTGGTTGCACTTCCTGTTGGGTTTTTTCTTCCTCATTCTAAGGTTCTTGCGTCGTTGTTGGCATGTCCTCTTTCATGGCCTCTGCTTGTGGCTGTTGAATCTTTTCTAGTATCGGTTTATGTTTCACCAGTGTTATCTCTGTGGATGGGATCTCATCGATATCGACGATCTTCGGCTATTGCTTCTCATTTTCTTCCGATAGTCCTCGTGACCTAGTTTGAACCCTAGTCAGTCTGGTTGTTTGGCCTGGTTCGTTGGACTTCAATGGTGCCATAGTGGTGAGTGTCGAACATTTGCTGAGTTTCAAGGACTGTGCTGAGCTTTGTGGTCTTGCTTTGTCTGTTTGGTTTGTTGTTGCTCTTTCTTTGTTCTCATTTCGCTAATATACTAGTTTCTTATGTGCTCGTGTGTTGTATGGGCTTGTCATGAAGCTTATCAAGGACGCTTCCTCCATGATGCGATTGATGCACCATAATTGTGGGTTCAATTCATCTACGGCAGTTTCATACTTTCCATTACACTTACTTTTTTGTTTCCATTTGTCGTGTTTAATGTGATGTTCCATTAGTCCTTGACGTGCCTTAATTCCACTTAGTGTTGTCCTGTCATCCTGCTTTTGCCAAATTTCCATTTCCCGCTTGTTTTTATTTGGCATGTAACCATTGTTATGTCCTTTTTTGCATTCATGTTTCAAGCGTCCTATGGCTTTTTTATCTCTGGTGTGCTTTGCTCTTTTCAATTTTTTTTTATTTTTTTTTTTGACTGCGCGGTGGGTGGTCGATTGTCCCTATACAACTTCAGTCGGCTTTCGTTGATCATTGCTCTAAGGTATGTGCCTGCCAAATCTCTTAACTGTACAACTCCACCATCTATACATATTTTACCTCGTATGGTCCTAACCAATGCATTCGCAGCTTTCCTGGGTGTTGGAACGATTTGTTGTCGTAGAGAAATACTAGATCTCCTTCCTTGAAAGTCTTCTTCTTGATGTGTTGATCATGTCATGCTTTATCTCTGGCCTTCTACACTTGTTGATGGAATCCTTCCAGGATTCAGTCTTCCTCCATTGCTAATAGTTGATTCATTATTTCTTGTATTTCACCTAGCTCTGTCATTTGTGTGATGGCTGCTATGTGTAAGCTGGGTACTAAAACTTCTAATGGAACTACTGCTTCTTGGTCGTAGACTAGTTTGAATGGTATGTGCCCTGTCAAATTTTTGCATGTCATCCTATATTCCCATAATACTACTGGTACTTTGAGGTCCCCATCGTCTCTGTTAATGTTACAGATCTTTTTCAGTGCATTCTCTATAACTTTGTTAAAGGCTTCTACTCTGTCATTTGCTTGAGGATGATACGGTATGCTTTTTTGGTGGTGAACTTCAAACTCTTCGAGCATCATGCATATGGTGCTATTTATGAAGTAAATGACTTGGTCGATCATCAAAACTCTTGGGCACCCAAACCTAGTAATTACTTGTTCAAATAAGAAGTGTATGGTTGTCTCTGCGCTACAGTCTTTTACTGGTGCTTCTTCCACCCACCTTGTTAGGTATTTTGTCGTGTTGATGATGTATCTTGCCCCCGTTCTTTTGGCTGATGGTTTAATTGGTCCCACAAATTCTATTGCCCATTTATCAAATGCTTGTAATGTCACTTGCAGTCGTAATGGCATCTCATCCCTTCTGTTGGGTTTGCCTACCCTTTGATAGACATTGCATCTCTGACAGTACTCTTTCGAGTCTTTTTGAATTGTTGGCCACCATAATCATGCATGGAGTACCTTCTCCACGGTATCTTTTCCTACATAGTGTCCTCCTACCAATCCCTCATTGGCTTTTGCTAAAATTATTGTTTGTTTGTGCTCTAACATGTGCCTTCATAAAATGCTATCTACACCCATTTTATATAAATGTCCTACAATCATTTGATAGTCGGCTACGTGAACTACTATGTTCTTCTTCTGCGTTGTGGTATATTCTTGTGGCGCAGTACCTGTGCTTAAGTAATGCATGATATTTTGTGAACTAATCATCAACAATCTATACTGAAAATAACTATGCATCTAGAAAATTGTCTTCTAAGTTTGTGGTTTCTTCTCCATTTGTGACCCGTGATAGGTGGTTAGGTCCTACATTCAATTTTCCTGGTTTGACTATTACTTAAAAGTCAAATTATTGAAATAAAAATAGCCATCGACAGATCCCCCCCCCCCAACACTGTCTTGTTGACTAGGTATTTTAGGGATGAGTGATCTATAAACATCTTAAAATGTTTTCCCAGTAGGTAGTGTATGAACTTCTGCAGTGCGTAAAACATAGCTAGGCCTTCTCTTTCCATCATGTTATAATTTTGTTTTGAGTTTGATAGTTTTGTGCTTGTGAATGCTATCAGGTGATCCAAGTCTCTTGCTCCTAGCTATGCTAAGATAGCTCCAAGTGCTATCGCTGATGCATCTACATGCACATGGAATGTCTTTCCCCAATCTAGAAATACTAATATTGATGCAATGACCATATTTTCCTTCAGAGTATCCAAACTGTGTTGACACTCATCATTCCATTGGTACTTTGTATCCTTCCTTAGTAGTTTCTCCATTGGTGTTGTGATCTGCACATATCCTTTGATGAATTTCATGTAGTATCATGTGTGTCCTAATGTCACTTGTAGCCGATGGACTGTTTTTGGTGTTGGTAAATTAATGATGAATGTGATCTTTGTTGGATCGACCAATATCCCTTGTTTGCATACTATATGGCCCAGTAGTATCCAAAACGGTGTTCCAAATATATATTTCTTTACATTTAGTGATATATGACACTATCTGCATTGTTCTAGAATCAAGTGTAAAACTTCCACATGGTTTTTCAACAGACTATAGACTGTCCAGTCATCCAAGTATACTTTGAGAAACTGATGGATGAATTCTTTAAATGTTGCGATAACAACTCTAGAGAATATTGTTGGTGCATTCTTCAGTCCAAATGGCATGACTGTATACTGGTAAGATCCCCATTTTGTCACGAATGTGATCTTGTATCTGTCCTCCTGTGCTATCTTAATCTTGATGGTATCCTAAGAATCCATCAGTAAATGAGTAAGCTTCGTGTCCCCCCACATTCTCTAACATTTCATCTATGAACAGTGTAGGGAATGGGTCGTGTAGGCATGCATCATTAAAATTCCTCAATTCAATGCATGTTCAAATCCCTCTTCCTCATTTCTTGTCCTGTACGACCATCGGGCTTATCCATTCTAATTCCTCGACTGGTTCGATTATGTCGTCTTCAAGCATCCGGTCGATATCCTCTTTAAATTTTTGTTTATATATGGGGTTCAGTCTATATGGTCGTTGTCTAATCGGTTTTGCTTCAGGTCTGATAGGTATCTTCATCTCTCCCAGTTCTCCTTCTATACCCTTCATCTCTGTAAATGTTGTAGGAAACAAGTCGTTGTATTCGTGCAATAACTCTGTGATGGTTTCTACTACTGGCTCATCCCAGTAGTCTCTAATGCTGGCCATTTTGGGATGTTCAGTTGTTCCAATGTTAACATTCTTTACCTTGATTGGCGTGTAAATAACTTCAGATTCTATGGGTGGTCCCTTCACATCTCTTTCGCCTTCTACTTATTCAATATGAATGTCGCACGGGTCATCTTCGCCTGGTGCTTCCTCCTGTACATGGTAACATGACAGTAGTTCCTTGATTGTTTTCTTATTTCACTGTTGCTCTTCAGTAATAAGTTCTATTTTTGGTTCCTCAATGAATATGATTCATCTTATTCGTTTCAGGGATGCATCTATGTTGGGGTTCTCATGCTCAAATGATAAAGTGATGGCAAAGTTCTGTTGCAATGTCATCCATGTTGTAGTTCCTTTGCACAATTCCTGATCTATATACTAGTTTCCTGGTATGCCCTCTAAAGTGTGAATGAAGTGGTGAAGCCATTCCTCTAGTGGTGTCATTTTCCACAGCATTTTTCACTCCTTCAAGTGTTTCGTTGGTGTCCCTAGTCCTTCATATCTTCGTTGTCTGTTGTTTTTTTGTTCTGTTCTGAACCTTATGCACAGTAACCACTTACATTGGTACCCATTTGTGATAATATCCTTGTGTGCGCCCCACCATCTTGCGGTTGTGGCCTTGAGTGCTAAATCCAGTGCTAGTAGCCTCTGGTTCTCTAATACTTCGTCTTCATATTGTGTCAAGAATGTTTCCAAATCATTTAGTCTATGTAAAATGGGTGGTTCTTTGATTTCTATGCCTATCCACCATATTGCGCAGTCTATTCTTGCACATCTTCTTGTGGATACTTCGTGTAGTCTCTGTTGCCATTTTTTTAACCCAGTGTCTGAATATGTTGCACATGAAGTAATGTTGCACCAACTGAGTACCCTGTCTGTAGTTGGGTTTACATAATCCTCCTTGTACACAGTTGTTTTGTACAACTGGTCGATCTCCTCTAAGTCCATACAAGTGGGTTATACGAACCTCTCCCCTTCTGATGGATCTAGTCGTGCTATGACCCTATAATCTCTGGATTCAAATGTCATTTTCATTATCTTCAAGTTAATTATGGTCTGGTTGTCAAACGCCCAATCCAAATCGAGTAGTGTCGAGTACGTTGTTGTGCCATCTACTATTTCAATGACTTCAAAGTCTTCTTTAGTGCACACTCCATCAAGATCTACTGTTACTCCTTTCAGACTCCCTATTCGTAGGACCCTATGTTGGTTTGCTATTTTTAATTGGACATTTGAGTATCCCAATGTTGGCTCTCCCATGCATTGCCAGGTTTTCTTGGGTAGCACATTCACTTAGGATCCTAGGTCTAGTATGATGTCTCCCATATTGAAATCCCCAATGTTAGCATTCAGTCTAAATTCCCTACTTGTTCTTCTTCTTGTGTGTAGATGATTGAAATTTTTTGGTTCTAGATTTTGTTCCGTCTCGCTGCTACATTTCTCTAGGATGTTTTGCAATATTTTCACATATGAAGGATCACTTAACATTTTTATGCATGATTGAAAAAAGTCTTTGATAGTACTTACTTGTCCCTTGGGTGGCGTTCCGTTGGTATGATCCAATGATGGCAGCATTTTGTATTATGGGGCTTCATGGACTGGTTGCGCAATGGAAGTTGACTTTGTGTCCACATTCTGAAATTCTTCTCTGTATTCCTTAAAAGTCTCATTTTCTTTGGGCACATCGAACTTCTTTATTGGTTCAGTGTTCTTATTTACCCATTGGTTCTATGAGGGTTCCTATCGAACTATGTCGTTTCCTATCTTCATTCCTCCATGGGTGACTATATTGATGTTTCGTCCATCCTCCCTTGCTTTGGATGAAATACATTGAACATTCTGGTGGTTTTGGTTCCTCTTTTCCTATATCTTTACTAATAGTGTCGGACATTCCTTTGTCTCGTGATCCGATGCGCGACAATACATACAAGTCTCTGGCAGCAGTGGGCATTCCCATGCATAATGTCCTGGTTGCTGACAGTTTTGACATGTGATTGGTCCTCTTTCACATCCAAAACCTCCTATGGCTCATCCTCCTCCTTAATAACCTACTCGTTCCCCTCTCGACACGTTGTACCGTGGTGCCTCATTATACTACGCGATATTATACTGGACTTGCATCGGGTTGTAATGCGCCTGTGCATTATTGTATGGTTTTTGTGCAGTATTGTACTCCTGTTGTGCAATGTTGTATGGAGCTAGGGCTTGATTGAGATGTGGCGCTACTTTCCCAATCATCATTTCGGCATGTACCTTGTATGTGTCTGATGTTCTTTCCTGCATCAGCTCCATAGTTCTGAAATATTTGTTGTCGTGGCCCACTAACTTACAAAAGGTGCAATAATAATTATTTGGGACTGCCTGATACTTATGCATCATCGTGCAGTGATATGGGTCATGACCTGATTTCTTGCATATTTCACACCATAATCCTCCCTGTGGTAGCGGGTTTGGCATGCCTATTTCCATATACTGCGCAAATGTTGGAAATTTGTTCTTTTTGTGTCCTTCCGTCCTGCATGTGGTGCAACAAATGAATTCTCATTTGTCCTTGTTCTTATTCTGGTTCAATGAAATGTTAGGTTCTTCAAATCCTCCTTCAATTCTTCAATAGTTGGGTCTGTCTGCTAGTACTGGTTTTCTTCTAGTTGCAAGGCTTCCTATAGAGCCTCGACCTATGTCTGAAACTTCTGGTGTCCTAAGGGATATTTTAGGTGTGGGAGTAGTGAGTAGACAAACAGGTGTCAGTGTTGCATCTCGGTCATAAGGTATTTTAACTTCCCCTTCAGTCACTTAATCTCTAGTCAATATCCCATACAGACTCTCCTAGTTTCTATCTTATCTTGATCTTGTCATTCATGTACTGATCCTATGAGCTTGTCTTCTGGAACTCATTAATCAAGAGCTTCTTAATTTCTGCCAGTGTCCTCATAGTCCCAGGTTCACTGTTCCTGTATAGACTCATGTACCAGTCTTGTGCGCAGTCTCTTAGCGTGATTGCTAGCTGCGTGAGTTTAGTATATTCATCAGTAACCTATTTTGCCTCCCAGATCTTTGCACAAATGAACAAATGCTTCTTAGGGTCTTATGTTGCTTCTCCTTCAAATTATGGTGATCTAATAGTGGGATCGTGTCCTGCCATTCTAAATACTGAACTGCTACCTCCGTCGCACAGTGTAGTGTTGACGGGCGAAAATGAACGCTCGCCAACTGGAAGAGTGGATCTGATCCGGGGTTGTCTAAATAACCCAAGACGTTTTGGATGATCCACCCTGACGGGTTTAGCGGCTCCATTGGCCGATCTAAGTCCTAGGAAAATGAAAGAAACTAACTAAAGGAACTAATCTAAATGAAAACAACAATTAAAGAAAACTAATAAAAAAATCTGAAATAAATATATACAGTCTATTGTCTAATATTATACAGCAATAATTCTGTGAAATTAATTATCATCTATCAACACAATTAATTCTTAATCACAAATGTACAACATTTACAGATTACATATTTTAAATGAAAACCTGCAAAAATCATTTGTAAGTTGTCCTATGACAGCAAAACTATTGTTTTTTTATTTTTATAATTTTATGAGAAAGGAATAAAATGAAAACTATCTAAGATGAGCAATTAAAATAATAATCCTAACTATAAATCTGAACTATATATATATATATATATATCTATCTAACATACTTAAATAACACTAATATACTAACCTGTAATAACGCTTTCCAATTTGTCCCATGCAAAGTATTCAATTCAGTTGTTCGATGGGAGGAAACCCACACCAGATTCTTCACAGGCTTCTCGTAAACAAGAAGCAGCAGTGCTCTTTTGAATATAAACAATAGAACAAACAAGACATAAAACTGACAGCAATCTTATGATTTACAAATCATCACAGTTAGATAAATCCATGTGCAAAGACTTGTATAGAACAGTCCAATTAACAAAAAAGATAAACCTTTATTCATTAAATTGAAATAGAGTAATTGTTGTACTAAAACTGAGATACATAAGACATGGACAGAATTTAAATCACAATGCATTAACTTGTAATAAGTCTTGATATCTAAAGTAGTCAATGACTTAATCACAAATTAAAATGCACAAAACCTGAACGAAAGTATGATAAATTGAAAGCTAAAGTTGTTACAAAAGATCGACTTCCATTCAAGTCTGTATCATCATAAATCCATAGTCTTTTTCTCCCAACAGTGATGATGGGTCATTATCAAAATAACAAGTATTTAAAGACCACAGGGTAAAGCATCCCTGTGGGAATTATCAAAGCAGTTTACAAAAAATCTGGGAACAATCTCCCAAGTCCCTATTTCTGCCTATGACTAATAGCTTAAAACAAAACTATATCTAAACTGCCACAGCATGTCCAATTTGTCAATGAAATTCATAGGTGCATGTGGGTAGACAAGAATACACAAGTTTAGATAATGTTTTATTGATAAAATTAACAAAAATCAAAATCTTAAGACTAGCTACAGAATCTTACGATTCTGTAGCTGGTCTAATTTGAAAACAGAATCGTTTTAAATCCATCCAAAACTAACAGAAATATATTCGAATTATTAAACCAAAACTTTAATCATTAAATCAACACAAAGCAAATCGCTCATGCCAGAAGTAACCAAATCTTTATGCCAATTTGATACAGACAGAAATCGTGTTCAACTGAATGGTAACAGAGATACATGCAATCTGTTCAACACTTATTATTACCAATTCGGAGTAGACAGAATCGTTTAGACAATTTGAAACCAGTGAAATCATTTTCATGAATCAATTTCAATTGACACAAACTGTAACTGATCAAACAAATCATTCATATTCATTTAATACAAAAGAAATATTTTATGTCGACTCAGAAATTAACAAAATCGTTTTTAAATCCAAAACTAACAGAGTTGTTTTTTCGAATCAATAGATTACATTGTATTTATCAAACCAATCTCTAATATTGATGCATTGCATACATAAAAGACCATGCTAATTCAAGCATACAGAATCGTCTTAAAATCAAACCAGAAGAAATGAATCAAACTATCTTAGAGCCAACACAATCGATATGCTAATGCAAAATCGTATCAATCAAAACATAGTTGTGTCTGAGTTTAGCAAACAAATCTTCTGTACAGATCGAATGCAATCATAATCCACAACGAAAATAATCATTCAAAAAAAAACAGAATCGTTTCTTGAATCTATTCAAACAGAACTAAACGAAAGCAAACCCAATCGGTCATACTAATCCAAACCAATTCATAAAACAAAATTGATGTTGAAATACATACCTGGGCAGCAAGAAAATGATTCGATCATGATAACTTTGAATTGACAAAGGTCGTTGCTACCTCGACATTCCTGAAGACAATTGAACCGGTGGTTTTTTGTTTCTTCTCGTTGGCTTGTAGCTTGTCGTTCTCCTTTGACAACACTGTAACTTGTTCCTCTAAAGATTTAATCTTGAATTTCAATAGGGGAATGTCGGTGTAATAACGTTCAAGCCAGGAATTGTATTGGGTACATGGTGATTGATTGGGCTTTGGCATTACATGCGAGGGTTCTTTCAAGTTATCAGGGGTGTCACTGTGAAGCTTAATTCCTGGGAATTTAGGATCGTTCTTGAGGCACGAAGGTAAGTTGGAAACATAGTCACAGGGTTCCAAAGAGCAGAGGCCATGAGAGTAGGGGTATCCCTTGGCTAGGAAACGTTCAATTTCGGAGTCTAAGTCCTCGCTCAGCACTATTGGCTTCTGGTCAACGTTTTGCTTGGGTTTGTTCCTAGCACATCTGGATATCCATCGTGCGTTCTTCTTTCCCTTACTGTTGACACCAGTATCACCTTTGCCTTTCTTCCTCACAGGCCTTTTGACGGCCTTAGTATTGTCTTTAGTACATGGGTCGGCCATGGTATCGGGTAGGTCAAGGTTGGGGAAATCCGAGGGTTTGACAGGGGGTAGCAGGGTAGGAGGTGGCATGGCTGGCACAACCAAAGTTTCAGTAACCACAACCTTGTCCACTTGGACAGACTCGAGAGTGGAAAATCCATTCCTTGATAGGAAGGCTTGCCAACAGTCACCACTAAGGCTCAAATGGTGGACAATAATGAGTTTGATCAAGCAATGATGGAAAAGGTTGCTATCAGCCTTCTCACGCTTAAATCGTTTGGACATTTTGTAAATACTGCATAGAAGATAATGTGGAATGTTCAGAGGTTAATCTATAAAATTCATCAATAACCGAAGATGATACAGAAATACCAAACCATATTGACCTTCGCAGGTCACAAACTGCTTAAAAATTTCCAATAGGTCATGCCACCTGGGTTTGAGGGAAGCGGCAGGCATACCTCTATCACAACTAACAATCTTCTTTGATGTGAATAGGAGTGGCCACGACACCTCGTCCACTTTGGAATTTTTAAACCACCTTTTCCTTGTAGCTGGTAGTCCTGTAGCTGAGCTTAGGAATTCCTCATTTAGCTCGAGTTGTATGTCTCCGACCTTAGCCCTGTAACTATCGAAGGTGAGGGTGAATTGTTGGGCAACCGAAAGGTTGAAACCCTCAAATATTTGGATAAACACCAGCCAACCACTATTTTCCAAATCCTTACGAGCATTGTTGAATAGCAGGAGTTTTTGGCTGCCATTAGGCTCTATGCGCACCACAGGTGCCATAGACGAGAGCACACAGTGAGACAGGTGAATGGGAAAGGGTTTGGACAGAGTATTTGCAGGATCGAATATCTCACAGACTTCCCTGAAACCAACAGAGTTAACCTGGGATAGGAGGCAGGCATTAATGCCAAAGTGTACGAGGGTGGTGGAACGAAATCAACCCATGAAAAACAGTCATATCCAACTGTACGATCGACGACACATATGGTGATTCAAATCATTATTGCAATGTCAATAAAACAACCATTGAAAACTATGATGAGTCGACCCGCGTGTTTGTACAAGCATTAGTATTTGCATGCTTTTAAAATCAAAACAATGTTTCGAATATAGCACCAAGGATTCAATCATAAAATGTATACTTTGTATGAAACCATTGAATTAAGGGTCTAATCACCATGTTAATGTGTTGATATGAAACCATTGGATTCAATCAAAAGAAATCAAACCACCATTGAATGAAGGACTGATTCACACTCATTAGAATACCATCACAGTCTCATAAAAATGAAATCATATTAACAACAAAAAAATGTCAAATGAGTAAGGTTTTGGTGTCTTGTCAGCTGTGTGAACATAAATGAATTGGAAATGCAATGAGCACATAGATAAGAGTGACCATAATAATCCAGTGATGATTTTAATGCCATTGACGTGACTTCAAAATCAAATTTCTCACGCTTGCAGTCGTGAAAACAAGAACAAAGGCAGGTGTGCAAATGCGCAAAATAATAGTGTTGTTTTATTCCAAAGATTGCAATGAAAATAAAGGGTTCCAAAACACTTGGGTAGGCATCTTATAAGGATAGGATAAAAATGTGAAATGGCTGCCAACATGTAGATACTTGACTAGTACTGCCTGAACTGGCTCCTCCAAATATTGCTCCTGTGGTAGATGTACTTCTTGCTATCGGACTTCCTTCGAACTTCGGTTGTCTAAACGGTGGTGTTAACTTTGGTGTATTGGTCGCACATAGGTTTATGGGTTCCACACTAACATTAATATGGAAAGGATGGTTGCCTTCTCCTCCCATTCTTGGGCCTCTTATTTCCCACTCATAGGTTGCACGTAGGATTTCCTCAATCTACTCCACAACCTGGAGATCCTCTACCTCTTCCTCATTTCTTTCCAAGCCCTCCCTCACGGATACGACTCTCTTCTTGGTATTCACCTTAAATTGGTAGGGTACTCCGCTACGCATCATTCCTGATGACACCAATATACACTTAAGATGGTCGACATCCATCAAGATCAGGTCCAAGAGTTCCTCCTTCTTCTTGCTTTTATCCTTACCTTCTTCCATTTCTCCTCTCTCTGTCAGTGCTTCCTCCCTTCCCCCATGCATGCAAGGAAGTCTAGTTTTATGATTCCATTGTAATTACACCTTTGTTATATAGAAATATTTTAATAGAAGTATACAATGATCGAATGTACCTTCCTCAGGGTCCGCATAGAAATTCTCTCTCTGTTGCGTTGTATGACTTCGCTGTGTTGACTAAAAAATATGTGATGAAGCCTTCCACATTACTGTCAAGCCAAAATTCGACTGCACTGGTGAATTTTTTGTTCATGTGTTGTAACTGATCAACCTGTACTGGGGTCCAATCTAGCTGTCGGATCTGGTTCGTCACGTGGTTATGTTTCAACCTTAGTATCCACTCCTACAGTAGGTGGGGGAAATCACAGAAAAAGACTTCATGTAAATCCGTAAACACGTATCTATCCAGATATTTGTGAGCTGTGATGCTAGGTTTTTTATTGTCTTTCTAGGAAAAATCTAACTCTTTGGTTCTCAACCAGCCTTCGATTTCTACTTTCGTGGGGTTCCACGGTCTCACCATTCCCTCCTAATGGATCAGTGGTCTTCTAATTTCACTCATTCTTTTCTCATGCATTCTATCTCATCTACTCAGACCTCTCTTGTTCCTCTTAGCATGGAAATGGAACCATTTGTTGGTTTGATGAATGGCTCTTCCCTACTACCTGCATTGTTGACCCAAGGTTCATATCTTTCAAGGTACGAACAAAGCATAAAACTACCGGCCCTTCTGGTAAACCAGAAGGCAACACAGTACACAGAATGCATTGTCCAGTCTCACCTGAGACAGCTTTATATGGGTGGTTATAAGACTTAGGTGTTTACAGCCTAGGATTGAGCGAGAGATCTAGAATCCGTATACTTAACCATTTATTATAACTTGTGTTACAAACTACTGTTATTCTCTTTTATATTTTATCCTCTAGGTCATCTTCCCTCGACATACCAACAAAAATTAACCAAGCAATATAATAATTGATTCATTCATTACACACAGCTTTTAACTACTAAAAGTATGACGAAGATATGCATGCATTCATCACATTACACAAGTATTACAATGGTTCACCCCCTCTTGGGCTACATCCACAAATATTTGGCTCTTGGCTCTCTTCTTATGGTAGTTCTTCAATTCTCATGGTGCACGCTTACACTCTCCTCATATGGGTAAGATCTATATGAGGCGAACTAGATCGCACTAGGCTCTTCGGACTGTGATCTAATCCTCAAGATCTACCTTCTCCCCTCCGCTCTAGTTCAACTTCTTTACAAAATTAGTTCATCTAATCAAAAACATTACATACCATATCAACCTCTACAAAAGTAGCGAACTAAACCTTTTTTCTGACACCTTCTTATCTATATTTATATCTATCAGGCTCTTCATCCATTTACACAAAACCTTACAAAAACCCTAACGTTATTATCGTTGGGTCTTCCTTCTCTGCATGCGTTCTTTGCTTCCTTCCAGTTGTCGCCTCCTTCTTGCATGTGCACGTTTTGTGCTTCTTATCGGTTGTTGCTTTCCTATTGCATGCTTTCTTTCCCATGATTGCTCTTCCAGCTGCCATTCTTCTTTATGCACGCTTTCTTTCCCACTTCGGCCTACTGCCAACAAAATTCCACAGTAATTTGAGTATACATTGATCACCATGTATATTCTGAAGGGAATACGCATAGTTGGAACCTAGTTAGGACATATCCCATCATTAAAGAACAGTGACTTTAACCTTGGATATAGAAAGAACTACGCGATGCTCGCACCCCATAGATATTTGATGAAGACGACTGGGAAGAATCCTTGCATAGTCTCCCAGCCTTGGATAAAGGAGCTTGTGTAGTCCACAATACTCAACATGATGAAGATCCCTCATTTTGGCTAACATCAGGAGTTTAATGCTTGCGTTAAACTCCTCTTGTCATGCTATCATGGAGGATACCTGTGGCTCGACAGGTGCATTACTGTTGATCTGGCGTTGATCCACCTAATCACAGGACTGAGCATGCAGGGACCCGACCTTTAGCAGTTCTACCCAGGGAAGACCTCGGATCGCTCCCTGGCACAGTTCATCAAGGAGGCATATGGAAACATTGAAAAGGGAAAGAGAGGCTACAAGGTAGCCTCCATCTACGATGGTGCAGTGTGCCTAGCTTGCCAACTCATAGCTGGAAAGATCGTTAGAAAGAACCGCCCCATGCAGGTCACTGGGTTCGTGGTGGACCTCAAATGGAAATGTGTGGAGAGGATGCAGATGAATTGGGCGAGCTACCTCATCAATGAGCTCGAGAAATAATTCTGTGAAGCGCAAGATCAGGGATACGAGTTCCACTTTAGCTGGCTACTCATGATGATTTCATTTGTCGCTTGGAAAATGTTGGAGGGAGAAAAATTTCCAGAATTGAGCCATCAAAACCGCTAGAAGCTATATTTTCTACATTATGGTATACGAATGGCATGTCAAAGCAATGGCAGTCGAACGTAGTGTTCCACACCTACTATCAGCAACTGAAGGTTTCCATAGAATCATTCCCTCACATGACACTATGCACATTGCACCAGTACAGACCATTAGCTAAGTTCCGCACATATCCACATTTTATTTATATCACTGCGCATAGGGATGAGAGTAAGGAAGAGCTATAGTCTTACTATAAGCTGACCGACGAAGACATGGAACAAATCATGAAGGAATGGCTGGAAGAATTCCATACACATGTTTATGATGCAGACCTCTCTGACCCTGACATCATTGAAATCCGCTTGGTCACCCTGTTAGAGCATGAAGGACAGACAAGTGCAAAGAAGAAAAAGAAAAAGGAGGAAGTTTAGAGCATAGAGACTGATGACGAGTACAACACCTCGGAAGAAAGTAGACCTAGCTCACCCGCAGGAGGAGGAGTGATGTGAGTGGGAAATCCCCCTACGAAAAAACACTAAGGGTTCTATAATGTATGCAGAAAATGACCATCTAAAGTATCCTACCTTTTACCATCATCCCAACATATACCCCACATTCATACTAAATACAAGGGTAAAAGGATTAATTCACTCTACCTTAATGTCTGTGTTTGATATCGATCCTTTTGGTGTTCATTTTCTCCTTGACTGCA
>ML804894.1:22362-71783 GCA_009831015.1 Picea engelmannii | reverse complement strand
AACAAATGGAAGGATGTGCTTTGTCCAAGGGTGACTCATTGTGTTGCCAACAAAAAGAAAATACTTTTCCCTTCCTCTCTTTGGGGTTTTTTTATTTTATTTTTTTGTCTTTTTCAATATTTTGAAAATTTTGAAAAAGAATAAAAGAATGATATGTTACAAAGGAGGAACGAGTGTCACAAACATACTAGTTCCAAGCACAAGGAACACACTAATGCTCAAAGAAAGAAAACATATGCAGGAAAAGGACACTCGGGAAAATCCCTCCATGGGTCAAGGTGTCAGGACGCGGAGGAAAAAGTGCTACAAGGCTTGCGTATAAGGCATGCGTCAAATGGTTCAATTGAGGGAAACATGGAGTCGGCATTAGGCCAAAGATGCAGGAATGCAAATGTTATTATCAAGACACAATGATAACGTCCTTCAATGTAATTTTAACGAGCCCAGAGAAGGTAAGCTTGGGGGTTTTTCATTTTTAGAGAGTCTGAAAAAACGTAAAAGGAGACTCCATTGGGGTACCTTTTTCAAAGGTAGTCTAGTCGATTAGAAAAAGGAGTAAACTAGAACTGAAAAGACATCTATTCAAAACCATTTTAATGAGTGTGACAAAGACAAGATCACTCGGCAATTTTTTCATTTTTAAGGAGTCTGAAAAAAGCTTAACTATGGACTCTTAATGAGATGTTATTCTGGACCATTTTAGCGAGTGTGAAGGAACAAGGTCACTCGACGATCTTTTCAATTTTAGGGAGTCTGAAAAGAGCTTAACTATGGACTTTGTGGGGGTTCCTTTTTCATAAATTTAGTCCCTTAGGCCCGAAAAAGGGTTAAAATTTTACCTGCGAATATTTTTCTAGAGAACCGAGGCTCCTAGAGTATACCTTTGTTCGTACAGTTGACCATATAGACCAAAAAAGGGGTAAAATACCACCAGACAGAAGTGCCTTCAAATTTCATTTTAGCAAGCATGAAGGGCAACAAGATCTCTCGGCAATCTTTTCATGTTTAAAGGGTCTGAAAAAGGGCTTAAAAGAAGACCCCTTGTGTTTTGGGAGTCCCGAGGATGAGGTCAAGAGTGATAATGAATCATGCAAATGAGGCTCAAACTCATAATCAGGACAAAACTAACAAGGACTCCCGAGCCTATAGTCATTAACGACAACATGGACGCCAAAACTTTAACCAAGATTTATCTAGGGCATCCATGTATAGGCAGGCTCTACCACTAAATTACGACACTTCTAAAGTAGCAATGATGGTTCGATGTCGCAAATCAGTGGGGTCAATCCTATGGTGAAGTAATAAAGACAACTAGATGCAAAAAGTGGGGGTAGAATACTAACTTATATGCAATAAGTTGAAAAAAAAATTACTTTTTACCAAAGGACCTTTTAAGTGACCCAAATCTCCAAAAAGTTTCCAAATACCCAAAGTAACACTTATCGTAACAATCCATAAGAAACTCTTGGACCATACTAAACGATTTTCAGGATAGAAAAAATGACAAAGGGGTCCAAAAAATGACAAAGAGGGGCAAAAAAGTCTATAAATAGAAGCTGGCAGCTCATTATCACCATTGTTAATTGAGAAATTGACTAAGGAGCCAAAAACACCCCTTTGTCAAAAGAGTTGATTCTGGGCACTTCAGTGGATGAAATGAACTTCCGCTTGGACCAAGTAAGTACATACTAGCCCCTCTTGCATTTCAATTATTCATTTGTGCATTTCTTTTTATTTTTTGGGGGGGCGTTGACCTTTAAAAAGGTCGACCCTACGTATACGCGGGTTGTCCTATGACATTCAGTGTATGCCCGCGTGTAGAGGAAATACTACACACGTGCATACACGAATGTGTATATTATAGGTTGTGTATGCCCTCTAGCATGTTGAGAAATTAAAATGTGAAATAGTTAATCCCCCCCCTGAACTTGTGAATTACAGGATGTATGTTCATTGGAGGGAAAGGGAGCATGAGGACGTTGATGTTTTGGTCGAAGAGGACCCTGATGCTACTGCCGCATTGGAGCAGTGTGGCTTGCTGAAATTCTTTTAGTTTCCATTTAAAAGGTCACAACCCAGGTTACTAAATGCATTGGTATCTCATTGGCACCCAGATGCAGAGGCATTCATGCTTGAGGGACAGTCGTTGACTCCAAGGACTGAAGATATATACTTTCTAATTGGCCTCTCAAGGAGAGGGGAACCAGTCAACTTCCACACTTTTCCCTCTGGGCCTCACAACATAGAGGAGTTAATTGGACTCCATTGTGAAGTCGGTACTGACAATGTGGGCATGCAGGTGTCGATAAACATCATTTCTAATCTATCACTGAAAATGATAGTTCTTCTCATTGGGTGGATCACTAGATCTGCTTCTTTACATCGGGCTTCCCAGGCGCACATGAATTGTGTGGTTCAATGCTTAAATGCACAAGTTTTCGACTGGAGTACCACTTTATTAGACTGCATGAAGAGGCAATTGACAGAGTGTCGGATGCAGAGACACTGAAACTTTGGGTTCGGGACTATTCTTTGCTCTTTCTTCTTCGAGAGAGTACCCAGTTTCAGTCCTAGAGAGACGATACGAGGGAAGGAGGCCTCGATCCCAGTGCTATGTAGGTGGGCGACATTGTTTCCGTGACAGGGGGGAGGGAGGACAATCGAGGCCTTCGACGAATTGTTTTTTGCTTGGTGCGCACGACAGATTCTGGCCATAGAGGACTACCCCTATGTCGGGATCAAATTTTTGAGAGATCCTAACATGCCTTTACCTCCCGGAAAGGAGCGAGGAGAGATGGGTAAGTTTGTTTTTTGTTTTCAAAGTTATTTAATTTTTATGTTTTTTCATAAATATCATGCTTTTTGTATACCAGAGTATCTGACACATATGTATATGTTATGTGCAGATATGGGGCCAGTGCACCTAGTAGACTTCAGGAGGAGAAGGTGGCATCCTCGACCAGAGGTGGGACCATATGTAACCAGTGGACTAGCAACAGTAGGGGGACCTCCAATCGGAGAGGCTAAGAGAGTTTTGAGGCAGGTGGAGTGGAACCTCACCACTCTTACTCGTACATTTCCTATGGCGGAGATCAAGGATCTTCCACCGTCCATGCAGACTCATGTTGTGGGGGTACCATGGACTTGGGTCCAGCTTTTTTGGTGTCTGGCTAACGCCATAGTTCACTATGGCAGGGAAAACATGCCCCGCCCTTATCTTAGACTAGACTTCCTATGTGCCGAAAGCACCTTTTGTATATTTTTGAGGGCATAAGACCCTTGACTCTTTACTGGACACATATTTTTTGAGGCGCTTGTGCCCACCCATGTACTCTGATACTTTGTGATATATATATGTGTATTTACATATTTTTGTGTTTTTATGGATTACATTTATTTACAAATGTATTTACAAGTGCATGTGTGTGCCTTTTCTTACATGTGTGCAATATGCCAATCTAATATATGATTAGCTAGAGTATCTGTAACTTGATTCAATCTCCTAGGAACATGGATATACATAATGTAATCAAAGCTTCGTTCTAAGAGACGTACCCTAATGAATTGTTGGTGTAGAGTATGATCATAAACGTGGTAAACTCCATTCAATTGAGACACAACCAATTGAGCCTCTAAGTAGACTTGGAGGTGAGAGATACCACACGATAAAGCATCACGAAGCAACTCTAAGACTGTGTTGTATTCAGCAACATTGTTTGTGGCGTCACCTAAACAAATACCTCCTGAAGATAGAAACTGGCCTTGAGGTGTAAAAATCACCCAAGCTGTGGAAGAAAGCCTCTAAGAGTGTCGACTAGCATCGTCCGCGAACCCAACAAACACCTCTAATTCACTTGACATTTGCCACAGTGAAAAATATGACATAAAAAAATGACACGTCCATAAAACAAAAAGACAAAAACTAAAACAGCAAATGTACAAAAACTATACATATGTACAAGAGGTCACCCGAGGCGACCCACCTATGAGTAATACTTCTTGAGGTAGAGCCCATTTCTTGGCTCTGCCACAACATTTCCCTCAAAGTCCACCAGATGATAAGCGCCCTTCTTTAGAACCTCTTTCACGATGAAGGGTCTGAACCACATGGGTTTGAACTTGCCTGCCCCCAGGGGGTCCTTATCTTGGTCATAGACCAGGACAAGGTCACCTTCAGAGAAAAATTGAGGACGAACAGACTGATCATACTGACAATTGAATTTTTGCTTGTGAACTTCGTTAGCCAAGGAAACATCATGATGCTACTCATTGAGCTACTTGAGGTATAATAAACGCTCTTCAAGCGGTGAATTGTCTAGCAATAACTGTACTGCCAACTTTAGAGATGGGATCTGACACTCTATGAGCAAGAGTGCTTCCAACCCATAAACAAATTGAAAAGGGGAGAATCCGGTTGTAGTCTTAATAGACATTTGGTAGGCCCATAATGCCAAGTATAACATCAAATGCCAAATTGACTTGGCCGAATTGATCATTCGTTGTAGAATGGTATTAAGAGATTTATTTATAGCTTCCACCTGACCATTCACTTGTGGGTAGTAGGGTTTCGAATGTTCTTGCCTCAACCCAAGATTTGATGTTAACTTAGACATCATTTTGTTCTTAAAGTGACTTCCATGGTCAGTGACAATCTCTTTTGGGATGCCAAACCTTGCTATAATCTGGTTAAACAAAAAGAGAGTTGTGGTCTCTCCATCATCTTTGAACATTGGCATAGCTTCAACCCACTTGGTGAAGTAGTCTACTGCTACGATGATATAACGGTGCCCCCTTTCTAAAGGGGGGTTGCATGTAGTGTAATCAATCCCCCACTTGGTTAAAGGACCAATGGTAATGACAGGAAACATGGGAGTGAGGTGTGCCCTCATCTTCTGAGAGAATATCTGACACTAGTGGCACTCCTTGACTGATTCAACACAATCTTTTATTAATGCCGACCAAAAGTAACCGGCTCGTAGCATATTTGGGGATGTTTCCAACCCAGAAAAATGACTCCACATGCTCCAACATGCCAACCGTTAAGAATGATTTCCTCTTTCTCGTGAGTGAGACATCGGCGAAGGATGAAATCTACACCTCAACGATACAAAGTGTCCTCGACTATGAGATAGTTCTTGGCCTGATGGCATATATGGTGATGCTCATCATGAGAATCAGAGGCAGGGCACTTCAAAGTCTGGAGATAGATAAGGACATCTCCATACTAGGGATCTGAAGACATGATCAAAAACATGTCTCCTTTAATAGATGAATCTTCGGGCATAACATCACTTAACTCGACCGAAAGTTCTGAAATAAGTTCTGCAAAGAACAGCGACTTTTTGGATTTTGCTGAAACAAAATCTAAGTCAAATTCCTGGAGGACAACTATCCATCTACTGATCTTTCCACCAATTACCCGTCGTGTTAACACATATTGAAACAGATTCACGACGGCAATGACGATGGTCTTGCGAAACAAGATATAATGACGGAACCGTTGGACAGCATGAATTGCTACCAACGCAAGTTTTTCAATGTGGGAATAATTGAGTTCCGGTCCAACCAGGCCTCGGCTCAGGTAATAAATCACATATTCTTAGAGAAAATCATCCTCCTGAACCAAGACCATACCAATGGTCGACTCTACCACAGCTAAGTACAATAAGAAATATTTATTATAATTGGGTGGCCGAAGCAGAGGGGAAGTTGTAAGGGTGTGTTTCAATGCTTCGAAAGAGCGTTGAGCAGCTTCATCCCAATAAAAAGGAATGTACTTCTTCAGTAAACGCATAAATCCCTTTTTGATCTCGGCATAGTTTGCGATGAAACGTCGTAAAAAATTCACTTTTCCCTGTAAACTTTGAAGCTGACGGATTGTGCGCATTAGAGGAAATTGAACTATTGCCTCAACTTTGAGAGGATCAACCATGATCCCTGTTGTTGAAACTATGAAACCTAGAAAGTGACCAGACATCACACAAAAATTGTGTTTGTTTGGATTCAAGTGAATCTGGTAGTAGCGACATCACCCAAATATAAGTTGGAGGTGCATGTGATGATCAACTCTCTTACAAGATCGTGATGCTAAATCATCAAGGTAAGCCTCGACTATATGTTTGAGATCATGGAAAGAAAAATACATGGCCCGCTGAAAGGTAGCTCCAACATTTTTCAGACCAAAAGGCATCTTCTGATAAGCGAATGTACCCCATGGGCAAATGAAAGTGGTTTTGTGTTGGTATTTGGGTTTGATTTGTATATGATTGTATCCCAAAAAACCATCCATGAAATAAAAGACCCCACAACTTGCACATTCATCAACTATATGGTCAATAAATGGTGTGGGGAAATTATCCTTTGGAGAGGATTTGTTCAAATCACATAATTTCTTACATACGCGAATCGTACCCTATTTTATGTCCACTAGAATAGGATTTGACACCCATTGAATCAAATGGATGGGGTAGATAAAACCTGCTTTGAGAAGTTTCTCTACTTTAGCCTTAATAGTTGTTGTTTTCTTAGGATTGACTGGGTGAATATTCTTTCGGACCGGCTTAGCATCAGGATAAGTCGAGATTTCATGTTTGAGGATTCTTCGATCAATGCCTGACATTTCCTCATAAGACCAGGAAAAATTGTCATGGAATTTTTTAAATAAATCCATGTATATTCAAATCTCCTCGGGGGAACAATCAGCTCCGACACGAATATTCTCCATGACGCCAGGGGTTCTGGAGATATCAATAAGTATCATGTCAGAGATGGTTTCCATATTACCCTCGGCGTAAATAGGGTGTGTAGCCAAGGGGTTGATAGGACAAGACCTATCTCCAGTCATAGTCAAAGTGAATTCTCATGCTTCAATTCTTCTTAACTCTCAGAGGAAATAAGATCTGTGATGGAGATCATCCCAAGGTCTGTCCAGACTAGTCATTGCTTCAATAATCGCTTCATCTGAAGGCAAGACTAATTTTAAAGAATCAATATCGGCAAGGGAACCTTGAGCCCAAGTAGGATCGAGAATCATATCTTACTTCTGTGTGGGAGTCGGATCAGGGTCAGCGTAAGCTTGTTGGACTATTGAGTTCACAACTTCTGTTGCGGACAAGGGCATGGACATACCATGGTGCCATGTCCCTTCCATCGTTGTTGATCGGGAAGGAAGAGTCCATGAATTGTTGAAGTAAGTCATATGAAACAACGATACTCAAAAACTCTCAACCTTAGGTTGGTCTCATATGAACTTAACATCGTCGGAAGGAGGAGGGTAATCGAAAGTACCCATCAAAGGTGGGCACAAACCAACCCCTATGTTGACGATGTCATGTTGAGTGTTATCAATCATCAGGATCATGGATGCCCTCGATGAACGGTCAGGATGGGAGAAAGACAACTGGTCAATGGTCACTATCTAGCCCTCGTGTGGAAACAACA
Organism: Picea engelmannii; assembly: GCA_009831015.1. Lineage (NCBI taxonomy): Eukaryota > Viridiplantae > Streptophyta > Pinopsida > Pinales > Pinaceae > Picea > Picea engelmannii. The sequence continues at coordinate 64,343 of ML804894.1, read as the reverse complement.
AGACCTAGAAAACTGTAGTGACCACTGCTTGCACAGAATAGTTCCAACTCCTTCCTCACAAGAGGTTTTAGTCAAGAGATGCATCAACCACTTCAACCTCAATGCACACGGTCTTCCCCCCTAAATTCATGGGAAACCAGGGGTGATTTCATGTGGTCAGAATTAATGATCGTCGAACATGGTAAGAAGAGTAGGTGACGGAGACAAAACAGGTTGGCCAATGGCCTTCCAACATGCCAAAGACATCACGCATGTCAAGGTGCCCTCATCAACCACCATGTGGAAAATATTCTGAGTAAAAGTTTTCATGGGGTAAGCCACTACTATCTAAAAAGATATGTGGTAAGGGATATGAGGTTTTAAGTCAATCATATCAAGCATGATCATACTCGGATTACAAGTCTCGGCAGATCCTAAGACGGATAACAGATCCTTTCTCTGAGAAGGGCAGCTCTAGAGGAACTCCAAAGCAGACATCGCACAAGGGGTTTGGGGCAAATCCTTCACAACAGAGTATTTCTAGGTGACCCTTGGGTTTGGATTGTGAGAATATTTCTTGAACGCACATTTTGGGATGCGTGTCATTGTTTCACCCAACATCTTCTCGATCTAGAGAGGAAGAGGTGGGTTTTCAGCTTCTTTACTCTTTTCATAGGTGTTTGGCATTATGTAATCATGTGCTTTAGTTGATATATAGGCATCACCTTTCATCATATACACGGTCGCAGACGACGAATTACTCGAAAATGGAGGGGGTCCTTAATTGCACCCTTCCGTGGTCAGAGAGGCTTGAGTTAAATTTTTCCCATGTTGAAATGGGATTGTTAACACAGTAGGTTGTTGTTGTGCCAATAAATTTTGGGCCTCCTCAAGCTGAGGGCACTGGTGAGTCAAGTTGTCTTTCATGCACAAGTTACACAAATACTTCGACTTCTTCTTTTCATTGTTTCCCCCACTAGCATTATCGGTAGGTTTCTTATCCCCCTTACCCTTATTTCATTGTTTCTTCTTTCCATCAGGCTATTGGGTGGCCTTTGGGTTGGTCGATTGCACACTATGAACATCCGACATTTGGGTAGGGGGAGCAGTCGGACTAGTGGTTTGGTTGGTCTCTTTCTGTTGTATCGACAATTGATGTAATTGTTTTAACAACTGATCAGTGGGCTTCATTTGTGCTGAACAAAAAATACCATCGACATGTGGTCCAAATATCTATCTGGTCTTGTCAAGTATTGACCGCGGTGCATCTAGAAAAAATTCATAAAGTAAAGAAAACTGAGAGTAAATCAGCTCTAATTGTTGAGCTCTCATTATTGCATCTTCTTTGGAAAACACTCCTGACGTTGTGACATATTTGGATAATTGGGGTACAAAAGACTTAAGGAACCACTCAAGAAAGAATGTTGGTGGGACTGGCACTTTTATCAAACTCTTCCAGCATCTCCATTCTCAAATGTGATCAGAGATATGGTATTCCTTTGTCTGCTCAACATTGACCATCAATTCGATGTCGGCATCGTATCACAGGTAATTGGAAATGGTTCAAGAAATCCATTGCCAATTCGTCAAAGGAAGAGTATCTTGAACGGTCGAGCTCAATGTATCATTTTGTAGCACTCTCAATGAGAGTGCATTGAAGAAAAAGAAACTGGATGGAGTCGTCTTTCAACAAATTGGACGAGCACCAAAGATGGAAGGTAGTCACATGATCCCCTGGATCTTCATTAGTCCTGGCCTCGAACTTTGGGATGTTTGAAGGAAACTTGGTCGGCATAGGAGGCCAACATGAATCATGACAGATGGGGTCATTCAATAACCTTTTCAATTTTGGAAAGTGAAAATTTTCCAGAAACAAGAGTTTGGGATGTTGAATGTGACCAGGGAAAAAGGGGCCTAGAGTTTGGGTGGCACCAGGTTGCCAGGAAAATTTAGGTTGTTGGCCAGGGCTCTGGTAAAAACCATGGCCATGACCATCATATGCATTATGAGCTTGTTGTGACATCATTGGTTGACTCCTATAATAGGACGTGAAGGCTTCCATCGCATTCCAAGGATTTTGGAAAGGGTTTCCCCCTGTCGATCCGTCGGACATAGGTGTTGAGCCTTTCCTGGGGTTCCATTGGCTATAGAAGGGGTTTCCCCCGATCGACATCCCTAACAAGGGAACTGATCCTTGCCATGGATTCCATGCTCCTTGTGAGGAAGGAATTCCTAAGTTTTCCCCCTGTGCAAGAATAGTACCCTGTAAAGGATTTTGTTGTCCATAACTGAGGTTTCCCCCAACCGAGAAGGAAACTGACGAGAAAGAATTGTTACCGAACACGCCGAACAAAGAGAATGGTGTCGAACCAATCAACATGTTGTAAGAAGGAAGTTCTTGGCTACCTTCTCCAAACGAACTATGGTTTATGTGTGGCCCGGCAGAGTGTTAATGAGCACCACCGAGTGAAGGGGACGAAGGAGGTATATGACTCCCTCTGTAAGGGAAAGCGTTATAGGGAGTCAAATTTCCCACCATAGATCCTTGCAGAGGAGTGTTAGAGCTCCCTACCTCGAGACCTAAATTCTGTAGAGAGGAGTAGGAAATTACAGGGCTTGTACCAAAGTCAGGCATCTCGTATGAGAATGGAGGGCCTGTCACATTCTTGGTAAACGAAGCAGTGATCGTTTCCATAGACGGAATCAGACCATTTCCCAAGGTAGAGGCAGTCGATACCATAGTGGCCCATACCGACAACGGTTGGTTAGGAGGTTGAACACCCCCTGTGGTGACAGTCATGGAGGGAATATGAGTATTCCCTGAAGAAGTCGCAGCATTTGTTTCCATTGTTTATTGTGACACTATCAGGTGCTTGTAAGGATAAACATGTACGATGATGGGCGTCGATAGATCAGTTGTCGGAGGTTATTGTGGACCAAGAAATTCCACTCCAAGGTCTTGTATGGTTGGCTCCTCTAGAATCGAATGTTCTTTTCTCGAAGACGAGTCGAGCACAGTTTCGTGTAGCCTGGTTGCCTCAAAAGACCCTTGTTGGTCTAGTTGTTTCCTTAGCGGTGGAGGGGGTGGTTCGAGATCAACCGGCGACAGGCCCAAAACCTTCATGACCAACGGAGCTCCCGATCCTCCATTGTGTGAGAAGATCAAAGACACACTATGGATTTCTATAATCGTTTAAAAACTAGCACACACTAGAAAGAGTTCCTATGAGATAAGACAAGCAGTCACTAGCTAGTTGGAAGAACAGTTACAACAACCAACACTAGAACAACTTACCAGTGCAAGTGCAACTCAAATATGGAAGCACCCTCTGGGTATACTCTGCAAAGCGTGGCCCAATGTCTATCCTAGGTACTACAATATAACCCCACAGTCGCCTGTGTAAGTCCCTAAAATAAATGCAACTAGGTTGCCAGTGCGCGAAAAATCACCAGGCGGGTACAGTCGACAATCGGGTCGACTGCAATGAGAAGGGTATCAAGCCTGAAACCTATCAAGGGTATCAAAATAAAGTGTTTTGGAAGACAACTAAGGACCTCGAATGAATTCGATACCCACGAAGATCCATGGCAAATGTGATCAACAAAATCCCAAGATAAGCCCTCTATATGTGTTCCCCACTATGCTTGGTCCGACTTTTGAGGGGTTATCTCTGCTACCTTTCCTCACACAACTTTTTGTTTAGCCCCTGTGTTAGAGGGGGGTCCCAAATAAATTTCACGATACTGGACTTTTAGCACTTCCTAGCACAAACTCTTATGTCTGTTTTATGTAGCATTGAAGAGTTTCCTCTCCAATCCTAAATCAAGGCTCTAGCCTAGACTAGTTGATGGACCCTAAAAACATAAAATCTAGTTGATTTTAATTAATCGTTAATTTTTTGTGGCTTGTCTTAAGTCAAAGGAAGTGGAAATGAAACTAGTGATGTGTTTGGGAGACAAAAGAAGGAAACAAAATTACTTCTTCTTGACAAATTCAGATTTCCACATTTAATCTCTTTCACCAACTTTTCAAACTACTTTTTTTTTTCTAAGATCTTTTACCAGAAAACTAAAAACGAGCTTTCGCTCGACTACAAGATACTTGTTGTCCTAAGTTAATCAGCCAAGAACTTATGAAAGCATGCTTTTCCCTGATTGCTAATACAAACAACCAACTACTTATCCAAACAAATAAAGTGAAATCTATATATTTTTTTTATTATGCTTTCAAAACAAGAAAATTTGAAAATGTATTATTTTCTTTCTGAAGCAAAAAGAAAAAAAGAAAAATAAAGACAAGACAAGACTATTCAGATTAGACTTTCTATCTCGTCAAAAACTGGATAAAGAAAAATGCAAGAACAATCTTTTTAAAAAAGAAAAGATAAACTGAAGTCAAACCAATGCTACACATTGTTATAACAGAGCCCATAAATGAATCAAGAAAACCCCTGAGAAGTCCTAGTTCTGACAGGAAAGAGGATGGTTGCCTCTTTTTGAGAAAAAATTCCTCAATTAAGGCATGCTATTGTCACTTCACCAGCCAACATATGTATGTAGGTTGTCCAAAAGTAGGGCATGTGTGTACACCTGTAGGCCCACTATAGGCCATGTATACTTCTGGAATTTCAAAAAAAAAATGAAAATCAACAGTGTTGCAAACCAGGCAGGGAGTACTGGTATTGAAAACCAAAATCCCTTAAAGACACAAAATATTACTTCAAAAAAGAAAATCCAATGAAACTTTGATAAAGAAAATCTAATCTGAGGTTATACCTAAGCTAGAGACTGCAACAACAGAGACTATGACTAGATCTAGGAAACCTCTGAGAAGGATCACTTCTGGTAGGGAAGAGGATGATTGCCTCTCCTTTTTAAAAAATATTTTTTTGGACTTAAGAACGCAACTGACACTTCAATAGCCAGTGGATGTATGCGGGCTTCCTGAAGGTAGGGCATGTGTATACACGGTCATGGCTTCTACAGGCCACGTATACCTCTGTAACTTTCCGACAAAGAAAAACGCAGTCAAGAAATGAAAGTAAGGAGTACTGGTATGGAAGACCAAAATCCCTACAAACTCAGACTCTTGCAGAAACTCGGAAAAAAGGTAATAAAACCAATTTCAAAACACCCAAAAAGTATCCCCAAAAAACCCTAGAGACTCCCCAGTACGGTCGCCAATTCTGATGTGAGTGGGAAATCCCCCTACGGACAAACACTAAGCGTTCTATAATGTATGCAAAAAATGACCATCTAAAGTCTCCTACTTTTTACCATCATCCCAACATATACCCCACATTCATACATAAATACAAGGGTAAAAGGATCAATTCACTCTACCTTAACGTCCATGTTTGATGTCGATCCTTTTGGCATTCGGTTGCTCCTCGACTGTAATCTTCCTCCCAAAGCCAACCTGCATTCATAAAAAGGAAAATAAAAAACTCCAAATATGCATCTTATATATGAACTAATGGGTTAGAGATTCTAACAAGATATAATAAAAAAAAACTAAATATTGAACACCTCATATGGCGGGACGAGGAAGGTACTTCGTTTTATTAACCTCACAAAAGTAACTTACAATGGTGAGATCGGCCACTACTCCTCGAATTTGGCCCTGGGCTCCTCTTCAACTGTGCACCAACTGCTTCCACAAATGCTCCTTTCAAATAGGACCCCTACCTCTTCTTTTATAGGCTGAAAGATGGTAGTTATCTGGTTGAATGAATGGCTATGGGTGGTCAAATTGTTTAGGCAATTACCCAGAAATCTGTATTTTGTCTACAAATTTATAATTTTTTGTGCTTTTGTCAGTATACGTAGGCTGTAATGGGTTAGACAGTGTGCATATGCATGCAATAGTGGAGCAGGGAGCGCGTGCCTTCAAAAGGGTGTTTTTTTAGAAGAGTTGTTCAATGTTGGCTTGACAAGAATGGCCAGTGAGATGGCATGATGCCAGGTATGTATGTCTGGTGCAAATCAGGGTTATAACAAGGAGGAGACAAAGTAAATCAAGAAGTAGGAGGAAAATAAGGAGAAAATCAAGGAGAGGGTGAAGCTACACCGCCAAACGATCCCCCTACCGAGGCAAAAACATCAAAGAAGAGGAAGGTTTCTCTATAGAAACCTTCAGCAAGAAAGAATAACCATGCCAGTAAGCCCTAGCTAGAGGCTAGGATCATGGAGGATGACATCAGTATAGTCTGTGGAGCAATGGAGGATGCATCCAAGGACCTATTACATAGATATGGCACGAAGCAAGAAGAGTCGTATGTAGGAGTTGAGAAGGAACTGAAGGAAATAAAGTCAGCCATTCAATTGAGTTGTGCAGTATCTACTACACCTTCCTCGTTGGCAACTGTAGAGTTGGGGGATGAACCATCCCAACTCCGAAGACTTGTATATGCAATAGAGGCTCAGCTTCAGCTAGTCCAAGAAGAGAAGGAACATGCTAAAGAATCCCTGAAAAAAGAAAAGGAGGAGATCTTGGAGAAACTACGAGTTATGTGGTACTGTGTAACCGCATATGAAAATGAGAAAGATCAGTTATGGGTTATGCTTGAGGAAGACAAAGAGAAGATACAAAGGGAAAAGGACCAGCTTCTCACAGATCATACTGCAGTCAAATAAGTGGTGCGCAAAGCACTTCGCTATGTGCCAGGCTTGGCAAAGGAGGAACATGAGGCAGTCGAGGTTCAAGTGATGGAGCTCATTGAGGCCATCCAGCAGCTTCAAGCATGGGTAATGAAGTTGGATATTCAAGAAGTACCAAGCACTCCATAGGAAGTGCGTGAATAAAGGGAGGAAGCCACTAAGAGCGCAGTGGAAAGGATCAGAGTCCTCACCTCAAAATGAAAGCAGCTAAAAGACATAAGTGTGCAGACCTATGAACACCTCATGGAAGACCCGGAACTTAGGAAGTTGGAAGAACATGTACAAGAGGCACAACAACAAACAATGAAAGTTCAAAAACAGATGAAGTCACTCACTATGGTCGAGAGAATGAAGAGATCACAAGAACAGAGCATGGCCTAGTAGAAAATTACTGCCATCCAGGTCAGAGTAATGGAGATCACACAGAGGCTACAACCAGTGCAGGAGGAAGCCTGCATGGTGTTTGAAGAGATCAAAGGACAAGGTTCACTACTAGACCAAGTGGTTTCGATGGTGGAACAGTGCCTGGAAGGGCCTATTACAGAGAAATTGATCCAGAAGTTTGTTGAGCAGGAGGCTCAGGCGAAGCAGCGGGTCGAGGTAGCTCGAACTAAGCTCGAGGCCTTCGAAGAAACAATTCCAATATCTGAGTGACTCGAGACGAGTCACAGGTGAGTGTTGGGGGCCTATTGGCCCTCGACCAAGTTTTGAGGAAACATTGGTCGGGTTTTACCACTTTTGTACTTCGACAGGCTAGTCGAATATGGAGCGCCCAGGTAGAGTTGAGATCGTGGGATCTCACTTGTTTTGTGGACCATTCAAGGGGTTCACTAGGGTTTTCGGTATTAGGGTTTAGGGATGTCGGTCCATGGGTTTACCCATGTTTAGGCCTTTTTGTAAGGGATGTAAATGTATAAATAATAAGGAATGTAATGTAGAAGAAGTGTTAGGAGTGGTGTAAGTAGCTAAGTGCAAGAGGCAAGTGGTTATGAGTTTCTTTGTGCAATAGACTTTGTATATAAGACTTTGTGTGTAATAGAGGAGTTGGCTCTATGCCTTGACCTGATTTTGGGAAGGTGGATTTAGTGCTTAGTGAGCATATCACTTGTCCAGTGCGAAGCTTGGATCTGTGGCTTAGTGCACAGGAGTGGATCGATGTAATAGATTGAAGACTAATAAAGAAGAACAAGTCATTGGTGGACGTAGCTCCACACTAGGGTGAACCATGTAAATATTGTGTTGATGGTTTGCTTTGTGATATAATGTTTGTGTTGTGGATCTACTTAGTGCATTGAATATTATGAATGATAGATAGATATATGAATTTTTAATGCTTTTTATATGTGGAATGTGTTAGATATGATTTATGATGCTAAAGTGTGATGCGTATTTAGTCATTGTTACTACATCAATTTGTACTTAGGGTTTGATCTGTGATGTGAATAAAGATAATGAATTAATATATGTGATTCCTAAGTACCTTGTGAAGTGTTTTAATCACATATCTGTGTCCCATATTGGTTACAGACACATGAGTCATGTAACCCCCCCTGCCTCTACCTCGGGTGAGGCTTTGCCTGCTTCACAGGTGTTGCAGAAAGGGCCGATAGTTAGGGTTTTGTTGGTGCGTTATTGAAGCGTTGAACCCCGGGTATGCCCCTGTGCCAACAACATTACATAGTCCATGCATAACAATTAGATACATGAATCTGGAATGGGGAAAGAATCAACACAAGGATTTTGAAGAATTGAAATGAAATATTATCCAAGCACCAAATATTTCATTTCTCAATTTGCAAAATTCCTTTAAAGTGGAGATAGATGAAAAAGAGGGTATTTTATGGGAGTTGTCTTGATGCAAGGAGGTAAGCGAATTTGTTATCATTCTGAATTATTTCATGGATAAATACTAAACTAAACCATGTAGGATAAGGATATCTATGCTTTGGTGAAAGATGTCAAGAAATGGAATTATTATTTGATGGGAAAGGAGACCAATAACTAGCCTATATGAAATATTTGTAGGCCCAAAGTAAGCTTCAACAATCAAGACACTGCAAGTTGTGGATGGGCATTTTCCAACAATTTTATTTCATCATCAAGTATAGGAAGGGAAATACTAAGAAGATGGCATACAAGTTGTTAAGGCCACTTGAACCCGTGATCACAACTTTGGGTCCTTTTGAAGTGTTAGTATAGGGAGGTGATAATTCCTATAGACACATTCTACCTCCATACATGTGCATTTACTCACTAGTGAATGTAGAGAACCTAAAATTATATGAGTCATTCATGCTCAATGAGGGGAAAGACTTACCTACCATAGAGGGCTTAACATGACAAGCTCAAGAAAATTTATCAAAATACATGTTTTTGTAGAATAACTTCATAGAAACCAGATATGACCAAGAAGAACTCTAGCAGGTTGGGTTAAAAGGACAACCTCCAAGCAGAGCCAAGTGGCACTCCATGGAGAAATTTAAGGAAATGTATCTTCATCTCATTCAGTAAAATATTGTGTGGACCATAAGCCTCTTAGAATGAGGAGAAATGATAAAAAAATTATAACTATATAATTTGTCATATATTTTTGTACTTTCTAGGTGGAGAATTAGAGTCATGGTCATGTTTGGCCAATCTCAGGCGTAGATCATTTTTTTGTGATTTGGGGTCATGGAACTTTCAAACTCATTTTGGGCTTTAAATGAACCATTTTGGGGTAAACAAATTGTAAACAAAGACCCCAACCCTTTGATGTTATTCTACTCATCGAGAGATTTACAACAATCCAAATGTTGCTTGAATTAGAGACTATATGAGGAAGTTATGCCTCATGCAAGTTAACTATGCATTGACCTCCACAATGCCAGGTGGATTCCATATCTGATCTCATTACTTGCATATGTAAATCTAGTCATGTGTGGACTTTCAAGAATATTCTAGAGGTTCCAAAACCCTAATCCTAATCAAAAGTTGTGGCATGCAAAAACCCTAAGCCTATCCCTTAACGGATATCAAAACATGTTAAAAAGTAAGATGCAAGGAAATGAAGGGGTTGTGTACCTATTGTGTTGAACTTGAAGAAAAGGAATGATAATATTGAGTAGCATAAGAAGAAGAATATCATATAGTATTCATTTGCAGTTCACAATAGATATTGTTACGTCATAGGGAGTCCATATCTTGTAGTGTATATCTAAGAAGAAAAGAGAAAAACATTGTCCTCATTTTGTTATTAGTTTTCCCACACCGGGTTTTTCAAAGTACATATTATGTTTATTTTGTTGACGATGTACTTGTTTTAACATTATAACTTATGTCTTAATTTCTTAGTTTATTTCAATATTTTGAACAATACAAATGTAATATTACAATTTAATCGTAAAATATACACTACATAATAGAATATAATCTCATCATACTTTATATTACATAATAGAATATAATCTCCTAATACTCTATATTAATGATTAATATATGTTGTGATAAAAAAAAATATCCATAACAATTTATAAATCATAATCTTATAAGCTAATTAACCTAAAAAACAATTAAATTTTGCATTTATTATACATAATATAATAATTTCTAAATGTTATAATTGCTTTTAAGTAATATTTTAAAAAAATATCATCTAAATTATTTTATATATATATATATATATATATATATCATGTTCCTATTTTTAAAAATGGGGATATAAACATTCCCTCTAATTATAGGACCAATATGATTAGCCTAATTTTATCCAAGCTTTATGGAATTATTTTGGAAAAAAAGATTATCCTTTGGCTACGAAGTCACGATAAAAGATCTAAAGGACATGCCAGGTTTAGGAGATATCATTCAACTGTGGACCATCTTCTTACCTTTAGGATAATTGCAAAGGAGTTCCGCAATACTAAAACCAATCTTTTTGGTTGTTTTGTTGATTTTAGAAAAGCTTTTGACATGGTTCCTAGGAAAAACCTTTGGAATAGGTTGGAAGAGATAAAAGTGTCTCTCGAGTTGAGGGATGTTGCAATAAGGTTGTATGATAACGTTATTTCTAAGTTTCAAAACATTGAGGGTTGGTCAAAAGAGATTTCTTGCAATATCCTTTAATTTCTTTATGCTGACGATATGATTATTATGGCAAGGAGTCCCCATGATCTTGAAAACCAACTAAGAATTCTCAAGGATTTTTTCTCCAATATGGGTATGACTGTTAATACTAATAATACTAAGGTCATTATTATTAAATCCAATAAGATCTCTTACGATACCTTCGTATATGAAAACAACAACTTGTATGTAAGGTAGCTAGAGAGGTAGTGGGGGGGGGCCAGAGGTCCCATAGTGATAATAGTGGAGGTCATTCAATGTAAGGTGGACTAGGTCCACTTTATTATTAAATAAGGCCCACTATGGTAGTTAGATATAATAAATGGGTAATTAGATATAATTAATGTAAGAGTGTTTCTAGAAGGTTCTACTTCTAGAAGCACTCTTACATTAATTATATCTAATTACCCATTTATTATATCCAACTACCATAGTGGGCCTTATTTAATAATATAGTGGACCTAGTCCACCTTACATTGAATGACCTCCACTATTATCACTATGGTCCCTCTGGGCCCCCCCACTACCTCTCTAGCTACCTTACATTGCAAGAAGCTACTTCATACAAATATCTTGGAACTGATATTCACCATAAGCTCAATTGGAATTATATCATTGAGAAAAGGATTAATGGGGGATGGAAGCTTATTATGGGANGGCCCCCCCACTACCTCTCTAGCTACCTTACATTGCAAGAAGCTACTTCATACAAATATCTTGGAACTGATATTCACCATAAGCTCAATTGGAATTATATCATTGAGAAAAGGATTAATGGGGGATGGAAGCTTATTATGGGATTGAAAACAATTGTAAATCAGTTGATCTTTGGAGTTGGGATAAGAAGAAACTCCTCTTTGAGAATCTTTTTACACTTGTTATTCTTTATGGATGTGAATTATGGGGTTGTAGTATCTCTCGTGAATCCTGGAGAAAGATAGACAAATACAAAATAATTTTATAACCTATAATATCAAAATTAAAGGAAATATTCCCTATCCCATCCTCCTCTTAGAAACAAGGCTCTCCCCCATTGAGATCATGTATATGACTAGATACCTGATGTATAAGAACAAGTTAAACAACATGGAATACCAGAGTCTTCCTAAATTTGCTTCAAAATCGTGTCATGACCACCATCAACTCAAGCGAGGATGGCATAAATATGCTCGATCTTGGCTAAACTATTGAGGGATCATGGAAGACACCATTTTGCAGCATAAAGATACTATTAAAAAAACATCAATTCAAAAATTAAGGAGAAAATGTGGTGTGATAAAGAGTTAGAGGAAAAAGGAAAATTAAGGTACTATAAGGATGTAATCAACCCTAATCTAGAAGATCAAAATTATCTATCTGTTTTGCCAAGTGTAAAGAAAAAAATAAGCATTGCTAAAATAAGAACAAATTCTCACTAGCTCCATAGTGAAACTAGGTGTTGGTCAATTCCTAAAATGCCATGGGATGAAAGAGTGTGTCACCTTTGTGACACTAATAAGGTTGAATATGAAAATCACTTTCTCTTAGATTGTCGAGCATATAAAAAATATTAGATCTCATTTTCAAAATATTTGTCACACTACCAACCTTCCTAGCCTCTTAAATCAACAAAAGTATGGTGATCTTGGAAAGCTTATCTTAATGATTTTCGAGCACAAAAACAAAATTCTAAAGAATCACAAGTAATAACTTACCCTCTTAAGGTCCAATAGACCAATTCGGTCTTAGTGGATGTTAATCATCATCATCATCATCATCATATATATATATATATATAATTTTTTACAAAATGAGTATAGTCTAATTATCTTCAGTGCATTTGCATTATTATGTTAAAGTTCCATTAATATCAACCTATTATGAGTACAAAGTGTCATTCCTCGGATCTATTGTGTGATTTAAATTGATTAATTAATCTCATCAATATTTAGGTATCGAAGGTTAGGTGTTGTTGAGTGATATTGAACAATGTCTTTTCTCTTATGCAAAGATGTACCTAGGAATGTTGGTAAAATTAAATCTAACAATTTATGTTGGGTGTTTTTAAGTGAGATTATTTAAATACGTACGAGGAAATAAATTGAAATAAAATTTAATAACTCATGTTAGTGATGGTTTATCTTTAAGTAGAATTTACAATTTTGGTAGCTAATTTATATTCTGAAACAGGGGGAGCAAATCCACAAGAAATAGCTACCATGTTGGAGATAATCCCCTTCCTGATTTCCCCTAAAGAAAACTGCACAATCGTGAAGGAATTCATAGAAGAAGAAATTCATAAATATATATGGGATATTTCTCTAGACAAGGCCCCTAGACCGGATGTTTTTACAATCCATTTCTACATAGAATGTTGGAATACTATCAAATTTGATCTCATTAGGATGATTCAATATGTTCACAAGTATTTTCATATGGGAAGTGCCTCCAATTCTTTATTTCTTTCACTTATCCCCAAAGAACATAATTCTTGCTCTTTTCCAAATTTAGGCCCATCTCTCTGTGTAATGCATATGACAAAATTATGTCCAAGGTCGTAGAAAATAGGCTCAAGAAGATCCTTCCTAAAATCATCCTTGAAAATCAAGGGGGGTTCATGGGAAAAATACAAATAGTGGAAAATAACGTACTGGTTCAGAAAGCAATACACTCCAGTCACATTAATGGAGACAAAGGTATGATTATAAGTATCGACATGGCCAATTTCTTCAATTGGATAAGATATTCCTTTATTCTTGTTGTTCTTTGAAGATTTGGTTTGGTTCATGGTTTTATTCATTAGACTTCTTCTTGTAACATCAATCCATGTATCTGTCCCATTTTCAATGGGCGATCCCCCAGTTTCTTTAAAAAAATTCATTGGTGCACGCATAGGTAGGTTCAAAACCATGGGTTCAAGTTACTTAGTTCAAAAAAACCCTACAGACAGTGACCCTTTCAGAATCACCTACACGCAAGTGAAGTCTCACCCAAGGTATCTTTATGGGAACTACAGGAACCAAGATTTTGCAGTAGTGAGGGAAATATCAGAACCCCACTCTGTCATATCTACATGATCCTCTCGCGCACTAGACCCTTGTTACCCTGAACTTGTTACTTAGTTATGTATGCACATATACCCATAGTTATGCAATTTAGTGGTTAAACATACAGTCATTATTAATGTGCATTATTATATCATCAGCAACATTAAAAGAACAACATACAAACAACTTTAAAGATAAGCATACATCCACATTACATACATGAATTAACATCTAAAAGCACAGTTCTACACAAGGTTATTGTGGTTCACCCCACTCTAGGATACATCCACAAAAGATTGACTTATTTATTATATTTGAGTGTCTTGGTTGTGCTCTGCACTACAATGGATGATTAGTGTACAGTTCTCCTCACATATGTATCTTCTTTACAATGTTATTTTCTCTGAAACTCTCTTTCTCTCTATCTATATCTATCTCTCTTCAGCCACTTGGGATCATGACACCCTTTACATATTTATACATTATGATCAAGGCCTTTTTCCACCTCATTATGAGTTGGCTACAACTTATGCTCAGCTAGAAAAAACTTATTATGATCTGGATACAACTCATGCTCAGGTGGTTTTCCCGTATTTTGTGCTAGATTTTATTTCTTGTCCCCCGTATTCTCCTCTTTACTCTCTCTTGTTTCTTGATATTGTTTATCTTCTTTATCTTCTTATGCCTTCACCCTTCCTCTGCCTTTTCCCTGTACCTTGTCTCTTCTCACTATTGCATCCCCAAAAATGTTTTCCCAACAGGCCCCAAACACTCACTTGTGGCTCATCCCAAGCCACTTAGACTTGTTGTGTCGTGCTCCTCCATGCCTCAGTAAATTTCTAGAGGGTGTCCTTTGTTGCATGTACTACTTATGTTAGTTCTTATTATTTTTTCAAGATTTCCTCCATCGTTTGTGTTGTCAAACTAGTAAGTTTGGACTTAGTGTCTTGTGCCACTAGTGTCATAGTGCTTTGCGTAGTAGATAGTTCTTCTAGTACCCTGAGGGCTTCATCCTGTCATGGTTTTAATTTCTATGTGACCTTCCTTTGTTCTTCCTTCATCTGTTCCACTTCACTATATAATTTCCTATTATTAGAGAGTGTTGTCATTCTTTTTGCTGGTGGTAGAGTATTTACATGCTCATTGGCCTTATGCATTTGTTCCTGCATAGTCCTTTTTTTCTCTTCCAATGATTGTAGCTTTGGGTTGGTAGTAAGATCTATCCAAATGTGTGTTCCTTCATCGCACATATTTATGCAATCATGTTTCAAGCTTTTGATCTTTGCCACCGATGTTTGATCCATCCTTTCCCTTTGTTCTCTTTCTTCTAGTGGTGTTCCTGGAAGTGTGTGCAGTTCTAGCTCAGTGATCTTGTTCCGGAGTCTCTTGATGATTGTGCTTATCTTAGATACATGTTATTCTATTGTGGCCACTAGTACCAATGGAACTTTTGGGACTTCTTTGAATAGGTTTTGGATTGTCTCTTGGATTTTCTCTATCAATCGTTTGACTTCATCCTTTTCCTTCAAGGCCATGTGGACCTTTGCTTCCATCTCTTCCTTATCTTTCAAGTATTTCTCAGACCTGACTTCTTCCTCTCTTTTCTCTTTCAAGTATTTATCTACCTTTCCTTCAGCCTCTCTCTTCTCTTTTACTATGAGTTCCACTTGTTGTTCTACCATGCACTTTTCCTATACTACAATGGTACATTTCTTCTACAGTTTCATCTTCTAGACTTCTGCTTTACCCCATTCACTAATGTATTCTCGGAGATGTATTCTCGAAGATGTATTTCTCATGTGATACCTATGTGAAAACCCTGTAATAATTCCATAGGTATCTTTGACATGACTAGGTCCATGTGACTTAGTCCTTGTAGATTCTCTTGTACTTCGGGGTTGGGTAACCCGATTGTCTATATTGGGATCTTGATCACTCAACGCTCTATTTTCAGCTATGTTGATACTGCAGTCTATACTTCCTTTGTTATTCCTTATTGTCCCATGTTGATTCCTTGCATGAGAATCATTCAGAATGTTTCCAATAATTGTTGTAACATTAGACATTGGTCATGCACCTTCATTTGTAGTTCTTCATGTTTCTTTGTGGTCTCTTCAAGGAATTCCTTCGTGGAATCCCTTAGTCGGTAGCTAATTCTTTCCATGTCATCGTTTTTTATTATGTATATGGTTTGTTTATTTTGGGCCTTTTTCTTCTTCCACGTAGATGGACATGTGCTTTGGTCCTATCGTTTCTTCCCTGTCTTAAGTGGGGGTTGTGGACGTTGGTCTGTTGGTTTTGTTTTTGGTGCGTCCTTTGTTCCATTTCCTTTATTGGTGTCCTCTGCCCCATCATCTGTAGGGTCCATATCTACATCTGTTTGTAGTGCCACCTTCTTGTTCCCCCCTTGCGTTGTCTCATCCCCTTGTTTTTGGACCTTCCAGTCTAGTTCTCAATCCTACATGACCAACTGGATGTTTTCTTTTGTATATTGTACTTTGTTTGGGCCCACTCCTCCCTTAGGTTCTTCTTGGCTTTAATGTACATGTGATGCATGTCTACATGAAACTCTATGACTAGTCCATATGCCTCCAACAACTGTGGTGACATGTGTGGTGCATTCCAGATACTATTTCGAATCATTTCAGCATAGAGAAAGAATTATATAATGTTGTCCATTTGTCTCCTCTTGTTTCTTGAAAACCAAAAATTTTGGTACTTTTCCGCTGCACATGGCTTCCCTCTCAGCCTAATAACTATGCGTCCTATGGCTCTCCCCATGCTATGAAGGAAATCAAAATCAGGATCCAAGGGTAGTGAAACTCCATTCCCTTATCTTGGGCTTTTGTGAAGTCCAGTAGGATCTGGTTCAGTAGGAACTAGTTCAGTAGGATCGATGCCCAACTCATTGTAGTGTCTTCTACACATTTTTCTGTCGTGGTTATTACCCATGATGGTACTTGATATTTCCTACACTTCCATAGAATATTTCATGCTAACATATATGTCACTATTTGAATGGTTGGTTCACACGTACTTTGCGCATCCAGGCCGCACACCCCTCTAACTGTGAGAAACTCCACTCACATAGCCTATGATTGTGCTCTATATTTCTTTTTGTCTACAAATAATAGAGCAGGGTCTTCCCCATGGTTCGAAGTCCAATGATTTTGGCTATCAAGTATGTGTCAATAGATATTGTATTAGCCAACCACATGTACCTCCAATGCACGTAGGATAAGAGGAGTTTAACACATGCATTGACTTCGTTGCTACGTCTGAAGTGTGGGATGTCGAACAGGTTGAGGAGGCATGCTCGCTCCAATCCTATGGCCCAAACCTTGGTTATTGGTATGCTATGTTTTTTAAGTGGATCTACTTTTAGTTCCAGGTATTCATGGGGTGAAACTTCAGGGAACTTCGCCACATCGGTAATGTCATGGTCTACATATTTCAATTGGGGTACCTTCCCCAACATGTCTTCGTCAATGATGACTTCCTCTGGAATGTCTGGCATCACCAACGTATAGTCTAGAGTCTTCTGTAATGTGATTGGTGGTCCTTCATCCTTTCTAGGAGGTATAGCCAGGGGTTTCCTCAATCTCTGGTTTGGTTGTTGGAGCTATGTTGCGACTCTTCCTTGGTATATTTTTCTTTTCCACTATTTATAGTTTCCTTCTTGCAAAAGTGATTGGGTGATCTATATCTCCCTCATCTGAACGTCCTTGTTCTAATATGGGAAAATTAATATCGACACAGTTACCAACTTTTGTTTCAATGTGTTGATACTTTTCTGACAGTCGTCATTCCACTGGAACTTCGCGTCTTTTTTCAATAATTTTTCCATTGGTATTGTAATATGCGTGTATCCTTTGATAAATTTCTTGTAATAATATGTGTGATCCAATGTTACATGTAGTTGTTTGAATGATGTGGGTGGTTGTAAGTCCAGAATAACTGCAATCTTTGTAGGATCAACTATTGAGCCTTGTTTTCATACCACGTTTCCCAATAATATTTCGAATGGTGCGCAAAAAATACACTTCTTTAAGTTTAATGATATTCTATGTTGTCTACACTTATCCAAAATCAATATTAACAATTCAACATGATCTTGTAACATGCTAAATTCAATCTAGTCATCCAATTAGACTTCGAGAAACTTATGAATAAACTCCTTAAACACTGTGACAACTACTCTTGAAAATATCAGAGGTGCGTTCTTTAATCCAAATGGCATCACTGTGTATTGAAAACTTCCCCATTATGTCACGAATTTAATCTTGTATCTATCTTCCTGTACAATTCTTATCTGCTGGTAGCCTGAGAAACCATCTGTGAATGAATAGGCTTCTTGTTCGCCTACGTTTTCAAATACTTCATTTGTAATGGCGTTGGGAATGGATCGTGTAGGAATGCATCATTCAATTTCCTCAAGTCGACAGAGATTCGTATACCCCATGTTTTATTGTCCTGCACTACCACTGGACTTATCCATTTTTATTCCTCAACCAGTTCGATGACTCCTGCATTTAGAATGTGATCTATTTCCTCCTTTACTTTTTCTTTATATCTTGGGTTCGATCTATAGGGTCTATGTTTCATTGGTTTAGCACCTAGTTTCAGTGGTATTTTCATCTCTCTTATCTCGCCTGCCTTTCAACTCTGATAATGTAGTTGGGAATAGATCTTGTTATTCATGCAGTATATATGTTATCTTTTCTATGGTTTCCTCATCCTAGTAATCTCCTATCTGTGCAAACTTATGGATTTCCTCTATCCTAATATTAACTTTTTGTGTCTTGACTAGTTGCATGTATGTTGTGGATTTGAGCTCTCGGCCATATATTGTTCATTCCCCCTCTGTTTTTGGTATTTTTGTATTGCATGGATCTTCGTCATCCTGATCCTCTTGTGTCACATTATAACATTCCAATAACTTGTGAACTATCATAGAGGCGTTGTGTGTGTTGCATACAAGTATTACTTCCATTGATTCTTCTTTGGTGAATTTTTTTTGTTTAATCACCTGTAGCATTGTACTTATGAGGGGCAACTCATTCTTAAAGGAAAATGTTACAGAGAATATTTGAATTATGTAATCTTGATCTATTTTTTCTCTGTGCATCTCCAATTCTAAGTACAAGTTCTTTGGGATGGTGTCAAGGGTATGTCTAAATGTATGTGTCCATTCTTTCCTGGGTACTAAATTCCATGATTTTTCACACTGCGCAACATGATTTGTTGGGTTTCCTTACCCATTATACTTCTGGATTATGTCTCCCACATGAGTATTGAATCTCACGTGTATTAGTTTCTTACATTGTTTCTAGTCTTCTATGTTTTCTTTGCCTATCAACCACAATCTAATTGGGGTGGCTTTCAATACAATGTCCAATTCTAGTATCCTTTGTTGTTCCAGTAACTGTTCCTCGAATGTCTATAAAAAATTTGTTATATCTGTCAACCCATCATAATTAGGTGGGTTGCATAGTTCTATTCCAATCCAGTGTACTGATTGGTCATGTGTGCGCATGGCCATGTTGAGACTTCATCCTTCCTCTGCTGCCAATTTTCCAAAACTTCTTATGAGTTTGATGTACATGAACTGATTTGTATCCAACTTAACTCACCATCTACGGTGGGGTTAACATAGTCCTCCATCCTAACATACATGTTATACAGGTTGTCAATTTCATCTCCCTTCAATAGTTTTATGTACCTTCTTCCTTCTTTTGGGTCTAATGGTGCGGTAACCTTCAGCTCTCCTACTTCAAATATCATATCTCTCCTTTTCTTATTGATAGTGGCTTGGTTATCAAAGGCCCATTCTAGTCCAATTAACGTTGGGTATGGTTGTTTTTTGTCCACAATCTCGATAACTTCAAAATCTGTGGCATTTCGCACTCCATCTATATTCATAGGTATTCATGGTAATCTGCCAATAGGTACTATTTTATATTGGTTTTCTAATCTCAATTTAATGGGTGACCAAACTAACTTGGGTTTCCCCATCATTTCCCATGTCTTGATAGGTAACATGTTCACATCGAAATCCAAGTCTAAGATCACATTGTCTATGTCATATTGTCCAATCTACGTGTTGAACATGAACTCTCCATTGGTTATTTTCTTGCGCAATAGTTGTTTCACTAATTTATTTTCAGTAGAGACTTCCTTTCTTTGAGCACAGTGATCGATCATAGAGAACAATGTATGCAATTCCTTTTCATCTTCAACCATCTCTAGGAAACTCTTCAAAAAATATCCTAAGGTAATTACCTTCTCTGGTGATTCTTTGTTCATGTCCTGGTCATCAGTGGGAGGCCTATCTACCATATGTGGTGTAGAAGATGTTTATTTTGCCCTCTCTTTTTGTAATAGTTTCTCCCTCATCCTTTTATAGGTCTCTTTTTCATTTCATGGATTGAATGTTGGAATGGGTACTGTTGATTTCTTTACCCATTTCTCAACCTATTTCCTTCCATTGATTGCATCTATCCATGTTTGGGTCCCTCTGCATGTAACAACTATTATTTTGGATCCTTCATCCCATATCTCAACGGTTATATTTTGAATGTTCGGGTTTTGGTTTTTATTACCTCTGGCCTGCCACTTTTCCAGTAATTGTGGACAGTCCTTTGTCGCATTTTCTAATGCCCAACAATAAGTGCTTGTTGTGCAGTGGTTTTGGAAATCCTGCACTAGATGTCCTATTTGGTTAAAGTTATAACAAATTATGGGGCCTCTTCCTCCTCTCCCGAAGTTTTCTCTACCTCGACCCGTATCGAATCATCCTCGGTTTCCTTGATTAAATCCTCTTTGATTATTTTTTTTCCCTCCTCCTTATGTCACAGCATTCTCCTCTTGAATTATGTACATATTTGAAGTGTTCTCTCTCATCAGATTGAATGCACAAAAATCCTTATATTCATGTCCCACTAATTTTCAAAAGCTACAGAATAAGCTTCTTGGGGTACTCTGATATTTCTATAATAATTGGCACTCATGGATGTTATGTCCCCATTTCTTGCATATCTCGCAGTATCCCCCTCCCGCTAGTGGGTTTGGTGCCCCAGCTACTAATTATTTCACAAGGGCTCGAAATTCATATTTATGGTGACCTTCATTCCTACACTTGGTGCACCATACTTGTTCTTGTTTCTATTTTCCCTTCGTGATTTCTGCCAACTGAATTGTTAATGCAGCTAGTTGGTTTTGTATCTGCGCCATTCCAATGTTGTCTCCGATCAGAGAATCTTCCAACTTCATACCGAACTCCAATGCCTCAGACTACGACATAACCTTTTGTTGTATTAATGGACTACGGATATGAGATAGAAATTCTGCAATGAACCAGTCTCTATGTTGTTGATTGGGTATTTGGAATGTTAATCTACCCATCACATCTTTGAAACTCTGATCGAACTCCCATATTGACTTAGTCTATACCAGCTTGATCTCCTTGAGCTCGGTAATGTACTGCAACTTAGACTTTGGTTTCTTGAATTCTTTTAATAATTCTTGTGTGATCTATGTTAATGTCCTTGTTTGACCTAGTGGTGTGGTACTTTGGAGCTTCATGTACCAAACTAGTGTGTGTCCTCTAAAGTTTGTTTCCAACTGCACGATCTTTGAACCATCATCGTGGACATTCTTTGCAGTCCAAATGGTTTCACATACAAATTGATGTTGTTCTAGGTATTTCGATCTAATTCCTTTGAAATCCAACAATTTTAGTGCATTATCTACTATTGTCATTTTGTTGTGTGTAAGACCTCTTCCTGGTGATATTTGTTGATTCAGATTAATTGTATTACTAATATTTCTCTAGTTACTATTGCTTTGACTTCCTCTACTGACTGCAAGTGATCTGGAGAGGTCTTTAAACATTGTCTCATATTCAGATGATGCACACAAGGTTGTGGTTTCGACCTAGCACTCGGCTCGGGAAGGACTTATTGGTTCTTCTATAACTAGACTTAACTGGTGTTGAGGGGTCCTAAATCCCTTTAACTCAATAGAAGGAACCAAACCCGCCACTGAGGCCCAATTAGACTCTGTAGCATTTAATAGTGGACAGGTTCTCCAGATCTGTCGATCTGGCCAAATAATTGATGGGATTTACGTAGTGATTGATAGGATATCTTATTATGAAAGTTCCTCCTTCAGTTTAAACGTTCTCCTTTTGTATTTTCTCTTATTAGATGGGTCTGATAAAAATATGGGTGCTGGTATAAACCAGCTGGGTAAAAGGGAAAATCTTAACTACTAAAGAAGTCTGAGCTTGTGATAACCCTTGTGCTCAAGCATGCAGACAAATATTTTCACAACTGTGATGAGCCTAGTACTAATACATCAACTTGTTGGTATTTCAATTATTGATTGAGATAAAATTATCAAAAGAAAACATACATGAAATAAAATGATGGCAAGAAAAATAGTTTCCTTAGCTCTAACCATTAATCACACATTAACACAATGATTTGCTTTCCATCATTAAGAATAAGAACTACAGAGAAATATTGAATCAACTAACTTATCAATAGATTCAAAAACTCTTACTCATTACAACATCCATTCATGAAATAAAGTCGGAAGTAATTCCTCCTCACATCTAATCACATGCGCCTTTGATGAAAAACAGAAGTTTGTCTCTGGTCCTAGACAAGACTTCTCAATTAAGGTAGTTCTGAAATAGTTCTTTACAATTCCAAAAATGAGGGTCTTTGCCAAAACTATCAACCCTTTCTAAAAGGTTGATCCTCTTATTTATGACAAAACATTAACTAAGAATAACTATCAAAAGTGCAAGCTAAGTAAAACAAAACATCACCACATGGCACTTCCATCTCTTTGTCTTCTAAGAGTCATCAAATGGTTTCACTGAAGTGGATGACTCTTCTCATACTCTGACCATTTGACGAAGATTTCCTCGCATGTGTTGGCATACAGGAATCTGTGTTGGCGCAATGGGGCCGAAAGGATCTCCTTTACTTCTACTGCCCATGCCCGATACCTGACTATTTTAAGAATTAACTGTTTTAATATTGTTCAAGCCTTGATCGGGTGCTCCATGAACTGTTGTACTTGACCTAGTGCCATGTTTTCCACCTTTTCTATCTCTACAGTCCATGTTGATTCTTGTTCTGCATGTTGTTTGACTATGTCATGCAAGTCGACAAAGTCCTCGGGTGAGCCGAATTCTAGGAGACCAATGTCTCTCATCTCTCGATTGATCCTGACCCGGCTCCTTTCACAATCAGCCCATTTTTCTTGAATCTCCTGTTGAGGTTCTTGGGCCATTTTCACCTCGTATTTGGTCTCCTTCCTTATCCAATCTATGTTGGTTTCCCTTAGCACCCAAATTTCATGCTCTTCGGTGTCCCAACACTTTTGAACCGCATTGATGTAATCAATTCTTTCCACTTCTTGGTGGGCCTTCTCGTACCATATTTCCACATCTTTGCAAGTCGCTAGCGCCATAAGGGTGTCTTCTTGGAAGTCGGTTATCCATGTAGTGAAAAGGTGTCATCCATTTGTGAATTTTCCATAGGTATCTTGGAACTCACTTCTCAAAAACATCATGGCTTGTGTGGAGTCTTGATATTATTTTGGCAAATGGCACAAATGCTCCAACTCCTTTAGCACAACGGCCATCTCCTCTATCCAGGGTGGCATTTGTGATCGCCATCACTGTGTCGATAATCTTGGATGTCTTGGCATGTTCTGTGCTTGTCAATATCTCCTCTGTGGTGACGAGGATCAAACTGCCCAACATTAGCCTCCTCTTCTTAGCGGTTCTCTTCATGATAGCTTTCCTCTTTTGGTCGTAGGTGATTTCTTGTATATCGGCGACCTCATCAACAGGTTCGGGGATTTTTTTTTCTCCCCAAGTTAGAGTATTTCCCAGGATCTCAATTGTATATATATTTTCAAGGATGGGTTCCTGAACCTCTTCTATATGTCTCGATGGCTCAGAATTTGGTTGTTTCTCATCGGGTGGTAAGGTATTGGCCAAAACTGAGGAATCGGCGACAGGTTCGGTACTTACTTGGTGATCGGCTGTTGAAATGTCGATTTCCTATTATGGAATTTCTTCTTCTCATTCTCCCTATCCTAGCTCATCCCTAGATTTGTCCATTTGGATTCCTGGTATGTCGATTGGCTCGGTGTCTATGGAACTTTTTGCCTCATGCAAATTTGTGGATGGCTCTGAAATGGAGAATCGAGACCCGGGGTGGATTCTCTCTCAGGTTCTTTCTCCTCTGTAATCTATACTAGAGTCACCAGGGATGCCTCCAAAATATCCTCATCATCGTAGATGGTTGTCAAATCAAACAAGGGATTTGGTACACTTGTTCTCCCTGATGTCCTCGTTATCTCGAGCTAGGTTGAAATTCCCCCTGGTGATTTGATCTGTGATGGTGGAACTTCAGGGTTTTCTGACCCAGTGAGTTCTTCAAGATGCATCAGCTCTAGCACACTTATTGCTACTTGGCTTTCGATTGGGTCATCAGCGGGAATCCTCATCATGTCTATCAGATCAGGGTCATTTTGAAATTGATTAATGATTCTTGTTGCCCCTTCTAGTAAGAGCAATCCCCTTCTCTGTGCCTCTGTTGTTTCTGTCACTATGATTTATTTCCTGGCTTTGAGTGCCTCTTGGGCTGACTGCTCTATCATTTCCACCTATTCATCCATGCTCATGGCCTTAAACCTGGTCATATTTGGGTTTTCCATTCTATGTACCAGCTCGTCCTAGTCTTGGGTGTACTCTGTAAAGATTTTGTCCTCAAACTTATCATGAGCGTACAGCCAACAGAATGACACTTGTGAAGCATGTTGGAGGACCAGGCCTTTAGGGTCGTGTTTGCAGAATCGAAATGTCGAGAAATTGAATTCTAATTGGCTAATCCCTTCTTGTTATTCTTGAGCAGTATCCTTCACCAGATAGAACCCCACATGGAAATTGTAGGGTATGAACGTCGACTTCTTGTCCTTGACTAATGTGGCATTATATCCCTGCAGGATAGTCTAATAGCATATTTCTCCCATAATGAGTTGGTCTAGGACATGAGCAGTAAGGATATGTAGTGCTCTGGTGGCCCCGGACACCCTGATGTAGGTTGAGCATTCATCTAAATACCAATGACCTACCTTTTCTACCATCTTCTTAGATGTTGCGGATAATCTTGGGCATTCCTTCTTAAAAATAATAAAATGAATGTAGGCGATGAATTCATCATAGATAAGTGCCTAATATTTTTTGTACCTATTTTCCCATAGTATGTTGAAGTAGACGTGGACTGGGAGCTCCACAACATGCCAGCTTAAATTCATGCCAGCGAAGACATTCATTGCGCAGATGACATTGAGCAGGTATGAGACCATGTAAAAAGTGGGTGCTTCCCCTTCTTTCAGCGTGTGAGCCTATTGTATACAGATGCTCAATTGTTTATAAATTATTTCTCCCCAGTTGAAGCTACTCTCGGAGATCGCCACTATGTACGCCAAAGGCATACATGCTTCCAAAAACTTGGAGCGGTCCTTTTCTCCATATATCTAGAAGATGAGATCCATAGTGTATATGTATGGCTCCCTCAGGTTAATCATCCCATACCAGCCATTGCTCTGGTTAGTGAACTTCTTTTCCTCCTTCCACCATGAGGCTATCAACCATTGGTGTCATGGAATTCATGGAATTCATGGAACTTCACCACGAAGTCCGCGTTGAGCCGCTCCTTTGGGTCCCTGAACTTGTAGTATTTATGGACTTCTGTTGGGAGGAAAAATCTAACACACCCTCCATTCTCATCGTTGATCAAGCACTTCTTCCCATCTGTATGATCGATTAGCCATTTTAGAACCTCTATGAAAGGGGAAAATGGGGTTCTGCTTTCCACCATGTGTAAATACGACTGTTGGATGTTCGGTAAAACCTGGTCATTGAGCGCCCTTACATTCGGTCCCCGGAGCATACTCCAACTTATGCATGGTCCCTGGAGAAGAACATTTTCCTCTTTCAGCTTATTTTATCTTGGGTTCCCTTGGTGAGCGTCTGGTGGTTGGATTTCTCGATGGAATTTTACCTGCAGCTAGAACATAGTTTAGAGCATGTGCAAGAAAACCGGATGTATATATAAATTACGACCAATGAATTAACAAACTTGAATACATACCTATGCACCTTGTTAAACCTGGTTTTGATAATCATAGGGTCAGTACAGTATTGAGACGCTCGCTTTGCTCCTCCGGATGCTCTGGAATTCAACTTGTGTGCAGAATGAATTTGTTCAAAAAACGTTCTAGAGATTTAAACAGGGATGAACTTACCTTGTTGCATCAGCCATTCAATTTGAGTTATGCGTGTAATTTCATTAAATAATTCACCAGATCTTCAAATATGTTTAAACTTAAATTCATCGTGGGTTGACGGCACGAGCCCGCGTGGTAATGTGGTCTATCAGTGATTTCAAATTGTTTTTTTTTAATCGGTGCATGAGGTAGCAACAAATGCGAGATAGGGAATTAACTAGTCTATTAAATGTCCAAATTCAATTGTATCTTATGGCGCAAACATCCCATTGTTTCTCTCTTTCAGTTGGTGGATTGGGGGTTGGGATTGTTCTTCAAACATTTTTCATTGATATATTCTTCAAAAAACTTTGACACCAATTGATCTTGCCATACAGAGCTGATGTGGCAAAGCTGACTAGGAGGCATGACCAAGAACTCAAGGAACCTTAATATGATTCAGGACGAAACTAGTTTGTACACCCCTTTACGTGGTAAATACATGTGGCATTTGAGACTGGTGACTTCATTTTCTCGTGTTAATCGAAATCGGGACTTTCTTTAATCTATACATTCTAAAACCCAATCCTATCTTGCCGATGCCAAAAAGTATCAAGGATCGGTGATCAGAAATAAACCTACTCGAGCACTCTCGGATCAACTCTCTTGAAAAAGTCCTAATGTCGAAAACACATCGGGGATCGATGATCGGCGATATCTTTGTCGTACATAGAATGATTGTTTTAAATTTTATGGATTTCCTTGACCCCGATAAAGTGCATCGGTCATCGAGGATTTCTTTACATGCTTTGTTAACTTCTATCCTTCCCGTATTTTTTTCGGTGCCGAAGGCGATCGACTATCTCTTGAAACTTTGTGTGAATGACTTATGCAAACCAACTCTACCTTCTACCGATGTCAATGGGGATTGACACTCGGTGATTGTTGTAACTGTGGTTCCTTTACTTGCTTGAATTTTTCCAATGTCGAACCTAAGCGCATTAGGTGCAGTGCTAGATGTCGATTCTCAATTCGGGTGTCAAGTTTGTTTTTTAGACATGAGGTTTCACAAGTTCAAAAAAAAAAATCTAGGTGATAAGAGTCATGAAAACAAAAAAAAGATAAACCATTTCCCAAAGTGAAATCGACTCAGACAGTGAATAAAATAAGTGGTACCCAAAAAGTGATAAAATTTCATAAGTCTTTTAGGGTGTGTTGAGTGCTCAAAAAATGGCAACTTATTGGGAGAAAGAAAAATCTTTGTTCCTTCCCCAAGCTTAACTCATGCAGAAGCTGGTTAAGAATTTAACTGCTTTTGTTTTCTTTTATCAGAGTATATTCTATCCTTATATTTGAAATTCCCTTAGTTCATGAATCAGGGCCTTCTTGTGGGGTTTCAACGTTTATTACAACTTTGTTCCCTTTAACCATGACCCACGCCCTTTTTTAACAATATTCAAGTAAAACATTCACTGGCACCAGGACTTTTATTTATATTCATTCACTTGTTGTGGTGTTTCTCTGTTACCAGCGAGCGTCCATAGCCCCAGCAGAGTCACCCCGACATCACAGACCTTGCTCCAGTGCCAGTGAGAGTCCATAGCCCTGGCATATTTATCTACATACCCTCTCCTTCTTTGCACTCATTCAATATAATTGATTTATTTCAGCAGAGATTCCCTGAGAGAGTGGGAGAGGAGGACGTATGTTATCTGCAAGATGAGATGGTTAAGGTGAAATTTTGCTAGCTCTGTCTTGAGGCACATGTGGTCCTTTCCATATTACCATATTTCCCTTTAGGTTTTACCAGACCACCAGGCGAACACTTCATCACTTGCCAAGGTTGTTTATTTGAAAAGTTTAGATGCAGAACTCCTTTAAGACAATAGCAATTCACCCAATGTTTCTTGTGTTGTATGTAAGAATGAGTCAGGAACAACATGTTCTATACCGTATGAATTAAGTTCAACCAATTCCTTACGGAACACAATCTTCAAAGCACAAAAAATACTACAAAAGAGAAAACAAAAATAAAGGATTCTGCAATCAGCCTACCTAAAAATAAAATATCATGAAAACACACACATTTTTTTTTAACAGAAATATTGTTTTAGGGCTTGGCCATTCACCGGCAGGGCGTCAGGTCCCCCCCTTGGATTTTGAAACTGATACGTTCCTGCCCCAATTTTCTCGGCTACCTGAAAAGGTCTGAGCCATAGATTCTGAAACTTCGAATGTTTTCCCTTTGGGTCATTTGTTGTCCCATTTCAGAACTAAGTCTCCTACTTCAAAATTCTTCTCTTTAGCGTTATGCTTGTCAAACCACCGTTTAACTATATGTTGATGAGCGATGAACTTTGATTTTGATTTCTCCCTTTCTTCCTCCAACATGATGAGGGTATCAATTCTCTGTTGAATAACCGATGAGGTTTGTCCTCTAGAACCCTGAGCAAGCTGAAGAGATGGAAGATATAGCATGTTCAAGAGAATGGCTTCTTGTATGTATACCAGAAAGTATGGGAAGTTCCCTATATCTTCCCTAGGTGTTACTCTATCGGCCCATAAGGCATTATGAAGTGAACTATGCCAATTCCTCTGATTGTCTGCAACTGTTTTCTTCAATATCCTCACTAGGTTCTTATTGGTCAATTTTGCCACTCCATTCCCCTGTGGATAGTAGTTTGCAAAGTATCTAATTATGATTCCTTTATCTAGAGAAAAATATATTAATAGAATGGAAGAAAATTAAGCGAAATTATCAAAAACAAGAACGGAAGGCATACCGAACCTTGTGATCAGTTTTTGTTCTATGAATTGTATTACCACCTTTTTGTTTACATGAGTCAGAGGGACGGCCTCTGCCCATTTCGTGAAATAGTCTATGGCAATCAGTATGTAACTATGTTGTTTTGAAGAAATCGATGTAATTTCTCCTATGAAATCTAACCCCCATTCCCTGAATGGTCTGTAGACGGCCACGGGTTGGAGTGGGACAACTTCTCTCTTTTCCCTCCCTACACTTATCTGACAAGTTTTACAGTTTATAGCATTTGTGTGAGTGCCTCCAAACAGAGTTGTCCAATAATAGTCGACTCTCAGTATCTTGTGAACGGTGGTATTCCCTACAAAGTGTCCACCTACAGGACCATCATGGAGCTCCTTCAGAAAATTTTCTATTTCTTCCCATTCGAGACATCTTAGAAGTACCCCATCATAATTAACATGGAAGAGCATTGAATTTATGAGGTGATATTGTGTTGATTTTAGTCTGAGAGCTCTCCTTTCCTTAGGGTTTAGGTTTTGGTTTTCTGGGAAATTCACGTGATGCAGGAGATACGTTAGTTTCCCATACCAAGGCTCCTTCCCTGGGGGAACATATAAAGCTTCACTACACCATAATGTCAATTCATTCTCCCACCTAGGGTCTTCATTTACTAGGTCCTGGACTTCAGCGTCCAGTTTACACAATCCTTGTCCTTTAACCAGTTTGGCAGGTTTTATATCTAGATCAAATTCTTGGACCACTTCCATCTAGTTTCCTCTTCTTTCCCCCATCTCTTATTGATTAAATAGGGATCAGACTGTAGGATGAGGTTCAATGAATTTGATGTGGTTTTTTAGGATGTAAGATCTGAAATGTTTCACTACCTTGTACACCTCATAAGCTTGTTTTTCTATGGCAGGGTAATTTAGTTCAGCCCCTTGGAGATTAGTGCTCATAAATGATACCAACGCCTCATTATTTTCATCATCCTTCCGAGTCAATAATGCAGCTAATGATTGGTCGGAGGAAAAAGTATAGAGGAAAACATCTATGCTAAAGTTGGGACTTCACAATACTGGAGCTTGAGATATTGCAGTCTTAATATTGTTGAAAGAAATTTTTCATTCGTCATCCCACTTAAATTCAACATATTTGTGGATCATTTTTGCAAAGGTTTGATAGTTTCACCGAACTCGGTGGTGAACTTCCTCACAAAATTAATTTTCCCAAAGAAGGATTTCATAGCCTTTTTTTTGTGGGGTAAGGGAAGCTGAGATATTTCCCTAATTTGTTTTGGGTCTATGCGAATTCCTGCTTAGGATATAATATGACCTAGTAGTTTCCCTTCCTCGACACGAAAGATAGTTTTCTTAGGGTTTAAAGATACATCATATTTCCTACACCTTTCGAAAATATGGGTTAGGTGTTGGATGTGATATTCTCTATTCTTTGAATACACAGTCACATCGTCCAAATAAACTACTACACATTTGTTGATTAGTCCCTGAAAAGATAGATTCATGGCCCTTTGGAAGGTTTCCCCTGCATTTATTAACCCAAAGGGCATGTGTTTGTAAGAAAAGATTCCCCACTTGGTTCAGAAGGTAGTTTTCAATCAGCCTTCCTCTGAAACTAGAACTTGGTTATAACCTGAAAAACCATCCAATAGGGAGAAAATCTCAGAACCATACACGGTCTACAAGAGTTGCTCCATCAGTGGGACTAGGTAGTGTAAATGTGTTGACCTACACAGAATAGATCTAGCTAAACAATGATACACACATTTGCAGAGAGAATTGGAAAAAGAAGAAGAAGGAGAGAAAGAATGGAAAGAATTCTCATTATCCGTTGTGAATAATGAATAATTTACACATGATATACTCTATATAACTCAATGAGTTAGACTTGAGGTGAACCAAGTCGCCATAGTGGTGGTCTAGAGTGATCTAGACACACACCAGCAGTTACGGGAGTGAACTACCACCTATTCTAGTCTCTCAGGCAGTTACGAGAGTGAACTTCCACCTAGTTGAGTTAACTAGTCAACTAGTCTTCAGTTAACTGACTGAACAAAAACTAGTGAGGAGTTAACTCAACTAATCAAGGCTAATGCGCCACTTTGGTGATGATACCAAGGCAAGGTCGAATTAGCATGGTGATGATCCCAATGTTGCATGGTGATGATATCAATGCAACATCTAAACTCAACTCAACTAGTCAAACTGAAGTGTGAACTGAAAGAGAATATTCTCCAGGTGGAATATTCTCTCCTAAAATATAGGAGACTGGATAATGACTAATTATGACTAATTAACAAATAAAAACCTTAGGAAAAAGAAATCCTAGGTGTGTGTGAAGTAACTCCAACACCCCCCCTAAACATCACTATGGTGAAAATAAAGATTGGGTCCCGGCAATGAGGCCATGTTAGGTACCCAAGTACAAAATATACACTGAAAATAAAGTGAGGAAAGAGGGAAAACCTCATGGGAAAAAAACCCCCTGAAGGTACAATGTATGTAAAAAGAAGAACTATAGTTCCTAGGCAATTGTGTCCATCACTCCAAGACGACCTCGCAGAGAATGGAATTTCTGCTCAGTGGAGGTCTTGGTGAAAATGTTTGTCATTTGTTTTGCTAAAGGACAGAACTATATGTTGATGATCCCCTCATGTACTAATTCCTGGATGTAGTGCATTTGGATCTCGATGTGCTTCGTTCGTTTCCTCTGAACTGGATCTCTACAGAACCTCAGAGTGCTTTGGTTGTCAAACCAAATGACGATCGGCCGATGAAACTGAATGCCCAACTCAGTGAGAAAATGTTGTAGCCACATAGCCTGAATGGTTATGTTAACTACCCCTCTGTACTCTGCCTCAGCTGAAGATAAAGCAATGGAAGCTTGCTTATTTCTCAACCAACAGATAGGCCTGGAACCAAGACTAAGTGAGTAACCAGATGTGGACTTGCGATCAATGCTATCACCAACCCAGTCGGAATCAGTAAATCCAATGATATCTAACGTAGAGTCTGCTCCATAATGAATCCCAAAGGTGATGGTGACCTGTACATATCAAAGGATACGCTTTGCATCTTTCCAATGTAGCTCATGTGTCTCCTGCATGAACCTAGAAACTGCACCAACTGCATATGAGAGGTCTAGTCTGGAATGTGTGAGATACAACAAGCTCCCCACTAGTTGTCTGTATAGTGTGCTATCAACCAATGGATTCTCCCTGCCATCCTCAAGTTTCACTCCTGATAGGAAAGGAGTAGGAGAAGACTTGTAGTCTGTCATGTGAAACCTCTCAAGGAGATCTCGTGCATACTTGTCTTGAGACAGTTTAATACTTGATGCATCCTGACTGATCTCAATTCCAAGGAAGAAGTGTAGTGGACAGACCAAATATGAGTCCTGCATAAATCCTTGGGGATGCTCCATGTAGATCTCCTCAGAGAGATCACCATGAAGAAATTCATTCTTCATGTCCATCTGATGGACTTCCCATCCCTTGGCTTCCGTAATGTCAAGTGCCAATCGTATGGAATCCATCTTCGCTACTGGAGTCAAGGTCTCATCATAGTCAATACCATGAACCTACTGAAAGCCTTTGGCAACAAGCCTGGCTTTGTATCTGTTGATCTGTCCATCCTCTCTGCTCTTGGTCCTATAGACCCATCTACATTTGACAAGTTTCCTCTCAGAACGAAGGGGAACCAGATCCCAAGTCTGGTTCTCGAGGAGGAATTTGTACTCCTCCTGCATGGCAGATTCCCAAAAGGGATTTCCAGCAGCCTCGCCATAAGACTGTGGATCTGAAGACTGAACCAAGAAAATATGCCTAGAAGGCAATGGTTCAGTGTCCGTGAGTGCAATAGGAGGCTCCTTGAAATCAGATTGAGTCCTCAGTGAGTGCAATAGGAAGCTCCTTGAAATCAGATCGAGTCCTCCTAGTATTGGTTGGATCACCAAAGACATCCCCTGCATCCTGAAGAGTAGTCTGTGCCAACTTGGGCCTCTGCTCTGGATCTGCAACTTCATATGGATGCTTTGACTCTGCATATGAATGTATTGACTCTGAATCTAAATCATCTGATTCCTATGAATCAGAACTTTTGTCTAAAGAAGATTCAGCATGTGCTTGCTCATCATCTCGGACAGGTGGAAGAGTGAAGGTGTCTGCATGCAACTGTTGAGGTACATGCGAGACACTTTCCTCGAATTGGACACTACGCTCAATGATGAGTCGATCCGAGGAAAGATCAATAAGTCGATATCCCTTCACATTGTCAGGGTATCCAACAAATATGCACTCAGTGCTCTGTGGATCAAGTGCCTTCCTCTTTTCAGAGGGAATCTGAGCCCATGCAGATGAACCAAAAATGAAAAAGTGGGCCACTTCCAGTTTGAGGCCGCTCCAAGCCTCGTAGGGGGTCTTATCCTTGACAGGTCTATGAGGAGATCTATTTTGGATGTATGTTGCACAGTTAAGTGCTTCGGCCCATAGTATCTGTGGTAGTGACTTTGCATGCAACATGCAATATGCCATCTCCTTTAGAGATCTATTTTTCTGCTCAGCAACTCCGTTTTGTTGCTGAGTGTAGGGAACTGTATGCTGCAACTGAATCCCTACCTCATGGTAAATATCATGAATCTCATGATTCACATGCTCTCCCCCATTATCAGTTCGAAGGAATTTGATCTTCTTTCTGGACTGTGTCTCAACCAAAGCTTTGAAATCTTTGAGGTGTTTAAAGACCTCGGATTTTTGCCTGAGAAAGTAGATCCAAGTAAAACGTGAGAAATCATCAACAAAAATGAGAACAAACCTCACTTTACTGATTGATGGATGTGGAAAAGGACCCATGAAGTCACTGTGGATTAGATCTAAAGGTGTAGAAGCTCGCTGAGACTTTCCTTTGACAAATTTCTCTTGAGGGTGTTTTCCGAGAACACATCCCTCACATACTCCCTTGGAGAAATGGATGTCTGGTAGACCATCAACTAATCTATTCTTGCTAAGTTGTTGCATGTATCTAAAATTAAAATTTCCAAATCTTTCGTGCCATATCCTACTACTTTCATCAGCATGAGTAAGCAGTAAAGCAGAATCAGGTTCAATGAATTCAGAAAATGTATACAATCTAGACTCATGATTTATTTCACCAGTAGCAACCCTGGAGTTGGTTTGCATGTCATAGATGTCCACGAAATTTTGTGTGAATATGACTTTCTTTCCAGTGCCAAAATTCATCATCTGATACGTGGAGAGAAGGTTGACAGAAAGCTTGGGAACATGAAGCACGTTCTTGAAGCTTCTGTTGGTGAGTTCAATCCTTACTTTGTCGGTGACTTCGACAGAAGAGTTGTCCCCCATCAAAATAGGAGGACCTTTGCATGCATCCAAAGAAGAATAGACTGATTATGAGGCAGCCATGTGATGTGATGCTCATGAATCTACTATCCAAGCATCGGGAGAGGAGTTGATTGCAATCAAGGCATGGATAGAATTTCCTTTCTTGGAATTCACATCTTATGGCTTCTTCTTCTTTGCACCCTTGGGGATGCGATCTGCAAGGTTGTTTTGTTGAAGTATCTGAGACATCAGATCTATTTTCTTTTTCATGCATGCATATTTTGAATGGAATCCTTTATGACAGTACATGCATTTCTCTTTTTTTCTTCCCTTTTCTCCTTTGGATCCGGAGGCATCGGTGAATGGTTTTGTGTACCCTTCCTTCTTCATATGTGCATGAGATTTCCACTTATATTTATCTTTAGATTTCTGATATTTGTGGCTACCATAATGCACAGTGAGTGCATGCGCCCTTGGGCATTTGATTGCACCCATGTTGATGAGCTTGGTTTGCTCTTGTGTCAAGGATTCGATAAAGTCCTCAAGAGAAGGAATCTTCCAGGTGGATCCAGAGGAGAATCTGAAAGTATGGAATGTGGATACAAATACAGATAATTCAGGTCCAAGCTTGGAGAGAATGGTGAGAACCATTTGTTTCTCCTCCTTCGATTTATCAACCCAGCAAGCTTTGAGTTGAGATAGTAAATCCTTGAATTTTGTAAAGAAATCTTGGATATTCTCGAATATTTTTGGATCCAATGTGAGCAGCTCCACCTCTAGCATGTGTCCCCTCATCTCATCCTATTTTCCAAAAATCCATTCCAAGATGGTCCAATCTTCATTGGGAGTCTTACAGGTAGATATATGAAAAAGGAGATTGGGAGAAATAAGACTGCAAATTGTTCTGAGTGCCTCATCCATGCGATTTAAGTACTTGGATTTTTCTATGGCTGATGTCCGTTCTGTATCTATATTCATGGTTAACCTGTATAACCCTCTATATTGGAGATGTATGGCTATTTTATCCTTCCATGCAAAATAGTTGTAAGGTGTAAGAATGAATTATTTTTGGAATTCCATCTTTCCGATGTCTTCAATCTTTTGTACCTGCAAAAAACAATTTGGTGTAGCTTTTGATTAGCACTCCGTCAAATATGATACTATGTAAATGTGTTGACCTGCATAGAATAGATCTATCTAAATAATGATACACACATTTTTAGAGAGAATTTGAAAAAGAAGAAGAAGGAGAGAAAGAATGGAAAGAATTCTCATTAACCGTTGTGAATAATGAATAATTTACACATGATATACTCTGTATAAGTCAATGAGTTCGACATGAGGTGAACCAAGTTTCCATAGTGGTGGTCTAGAGTGATATGGACACACACCAATAGTTATGGGAGTGAAATGCCACCTATTCTAGTCTCTTAGGCAGTTACGGGAGTGAACTACCACCTAGTTGAGTTAACTAGTCAACTAGTCTTCAGTTAACTGATTGAACAGAAAGTAGTGAGGATTTAACTCAAGGAATCAAGGCTAATGCACCACTTTTGTGATGATACCAAGGCAAGGTCAAATTAGCATGATGATGATCCCAATTTTTCATGGTGATGATCCCAATGCAACATCTAAACTCAACTCAACTAGTCAAACTGAAGTGTGAACTGAAAGAGAATATTCTCCAGGTGGAATATTCTCTCCTAAAATATAGGAGACTGGATAATGACTAATTATGAATAATGAACAAATAAAAACCTTAGGAAAAAGATATCCTAGGTGTGTGTGAAGTAACTCCAACAGGTAGTTGTCCTTTTTGGATGCTCTGTTGAGGTTTCTGAAATCCACACACAGGCGGATCTCCCCAGACTTTTTCCTGACAGGAACCAAATTTTCTACCCAGGAATAGTGTCTAACCTTTAAGATCATTTTAGAATCTAGTAATTTCTTTAACTCCTGACACATGAGGGGTTCCAGATATGGGTGGTACTTCCATAGCTTCTGCTAGAAGGGTTTTACTACGGGTTTTAACGGGACTGTGTGTTGAATGATACAAGTTTCATAATTCTTCAGATCATGGTAGGACCATGCAAAAACATCTTGATATTCTCTTAAAAGTTTGAGATAGGCCTTCCTTTCCTCTTTATACATTCTCTTTCCTAGATTTATATTTTTAGGGTTTTCCAGGGTACCTAGGTTTACATTCTTGTACATGGGACAGGAGCTCCCTGTCTTTGTGTTTTTTGACCCTTTAAATATTTCCCTTAAGTCAAAGAGGTTCTCCAAATTGGCTACCCCTTTCGGTATCGTGTGAAACCTTGGTTTTTCATTCGAGTGGTTTGTTCCACGTCTTTGTTCATGGGGATCGGTTTTTACTAGTTGTTGCTGGAATATTTCATCGTCAATAGCCAAGTCTTGAAACTTTTCCTGATTGGTTAAAAATTTTATGATTTGTTCATCTCCTTCAAATACCTTCCAATTAGAAATATTGTTGGGCACTGATGGTTTGTAGAGTAGCTCCACAATGAACCAAGAGGCTTCATAGTCTTCTAAATGGGATAGCCTCGAGGCGACAATGGCTAGGGAATTAGCAAGATTATTCTTTTCTCTGGGGATCATTGTAATGTTGAAGGCTTCAAAATTTCCTATTAGCCTTTGCACTTCCTATTGATAATTCCTCAGGTGGGGATATTTTCATTGTATGGTGTTCCTTACTTTCCTAATGATGATTTCAAAATCTCCAAAAACATTTAGTGATTTAACATTTAAGTCTGTGTATTTCTTTATCCATTGCACTAAAGCTTCATACTCGGTGGTGTTATTAGTGCATTCAAATTCTAGTCTACAGGACAGGAAATTTTGTTTCCCCTTTGGATCAATGAGGATAAACCCTGCTCCTGAACCTTCTTTCGATTTAGACCCATAAAATTACAAGGTCCATACTTGTGAGCGATAATCGTCATATTTTTCATGCTTACTAACTTCTCCCTCTCCCCTTATTTCGTCTGGGGTTCCCAATAGAGGTTCTTGATAGAAGAGGGTTTCTTTCGCTATCGTCACTACATTTTCTTGAAAAGTCATTTCGGATTTTTGAGTAAGAGGAACATCAAATGAGAGAGGGGAGAAATTACTAAAATCAGAGTCATGGGAGTAGCTTCCTAGCACGGGGAAATCTTCCAAAGAGGGTTCATTGAGGGATTCTAAATTGGTGACAGTATGTTTGAGATACCTTTCCCTATTGATCCTAATCATGTTCGTGTGTCCCTTTAATGTAAACCAAAGGTGAGCCCAGTCTATGCTAAAGTATCCATTCAAATTCTTGGACCAATCTCGACTAAGTAGCATCACATAAGCTTCCGGTAAATCTACTACAATGATGTCAATTACTTGAACAAATTTTAGGTGTGTCACCATTCTGATCATGACATCCTTGAGTTATCCCATAACTTTCACCTAGGTTTTGTCTAGTTGTATCACATGTTTATCGCTTTTGAGAGGGACTGTGTTTAATTTCTTGCATATAGATAATGGCATAACATTAGAGGATGCCCCTGAGTCAACCAAAAAATTATGGAGGATTTTGTTGAATACTTCAAATGTCAAGAGGAATGGTGGGAAAAAAGGCTTTCCTTTTATATCTTCAAAGAAAGCATTTACAGTTGGTTTATTTCTTAGATCCGTGGGGGGCGTATTTTCTCCTTGGTGAGTACTTGTTATAGGATTTTCTACTGACTTCAAGGCTTGTAATATAAAGCCTTTTTGCTAGGGAATTCTACACATGTTCAAGACCGATACATTTGCTTTTAATCTTTTTAAATCTTCTACTATGTTATAGTCTAGCTTGTGTGATTCTTGTGTATGGATATTTATAGGGTTTCTTTGGGAGACAAAAGGTGATTTAGGGTGATTGGATGTTAGTTCTCCTCCTAAAGTTTGGGAAATGGTAAGGTTGTTTGAGACTGGTTAAGTTTTCCTCCTGAAGTTTGGGAAATGGTAAGGTCGTTTGAGACTGGTTGACCCCTACTTCGCGTTTTCATAGCCAAGACCTAAGCAAGTGGTTCTTGAACCTCAAACAGATCATCGGAAGGCATTAGAAAGTCAGGGTCCCACAACAACATAGTTGTTTCTTTTAGTGGGTCAACTTCTTCCTAATCAACAATATCCATCACTAAGCCACTTGATTGTTCGGTAAGGGAAACCTCATCTAGGAACTGGTTGGACATCGAATTCATGGCATGCACCCATTGTGGACAATCTCTTTTATAATGTTTCTCTTGGTGGTAGGTATAGAAAGAGTCATATGCTACATTTCCCAAGTCGATGTTTAAGTTGGTTGGGGGAGGTTCAATTTCTTTGAACAGTGGGTTTCTTTTAAAAAAGGGTTTATAGGGCCTTTGGCCTTGGTTTCCTTCCCCTGTACTTCTTTTCATGTCTATGATTTCATTTTAAAACTTCTTAATCACCCATTGTAGGTCCTCTATGTCTCCACTTCCCTTTTCAGGACCTTGTTCTGTTTTTTTCCCTGGGGGTCTGGTCAACAAGAGTCCTCTACTGGGTGGAGGTTGATCTTCCTTCTTAACTAGCGAGACATGGCCCTCTTTACATCCCTTCATCTGGAATTCAATTATTGTGTCTTCCTCTAAATTCTCAGCTAGATTTGTTTTGGTAGCCCTTTTTACAAACATGGAAATAAAAGCAGGGAGAGCATTAGCGTATACTTCGATTTGAAACTCCTTAGTGGGTTTAGCTTCATGTTGGAATTTTTTCAGGATAGTGGTGAATTGGTGATTGAAGTCTTTAACCTTTTATTTTCAACTCATGGTGGTGGAAAACAACTCAACCATCCAAGCTCTTGTAGTGGTTTCTTCTACGAATTTGTCTAAAAAATCCTTTTGAAACTTCGTCCAACTAGTTATGGACCCTACAGAAAAGTTAAAATACCATGTAGAGGTTGAATTCTCAAAGGTATAGGGGAAAATACTACATACTACATATTCATGTTGTACATTCATCAGTCTAATAGCCAGTATGAACTTTTTGATATGGTCTTTAGGCAATCCATAGGTTTCAAGGTCAAATTTAGGGAGTAACTTTTCAGGATGTCGAGGAAGGTTATGTACTCATCCGAGGATTTCCAGAGAATATCTTCATAAACAAGGTTGATTATTCTAAGGTGGGTTTCCCCTTTATTCATTATGATCATTGTTATATTCCATGTCATCCGACTCCAAAGCTGGGCGATCCCAGTTAAACCCTTCCTCATCAGGTTCAAAATCGTTAGGCTCAGAGTAGTTACCAGCTGCTTTTTGGGGGATTAGATTAATGGGATGTTATACCTTGGTGAGGAAGAAATATATCAAGTCTTCTACTGTGTGAACAAAAACTTGGTCAGGGGTGTCAACCACTGGTATGCTTACTTGTTTTCTACAAGGAAGTAACGGAGATAAGGGTAGTGTTCCAATTTGTCGGGCGTAAGATCTTGTGATTCTTTTGAACTGGTTCAACTCCTCGTGGGGAAGAGCATAAGGTATTTAAGGGAATAAATGTTCTTCCTTTTGGGGGGGTGAGTTACTTGTTTCAGGAGTACTCAGTGTATGTGGTTTGTCTTGAGAATGACTAGCCATGCATGTGGGTTGTTTTGAATCTATAGGTTGTGTGAAATATTATATCATAAATATTGTTAGCCATTCATTCATTCAGGCCCTACTTCTAGAAACAATTCTATTGAGAGGTCCTAAATCCCTTTAACTCAACAGAAAAAACTAAACTCGCCACTGAGGCCCAATTAGAATCTGCAGCGTTTAATAGTGGATTGGTTTTCCAGATCTGTCGATCCGGCCAAATAATCGATGGGCTTTACGTAGTGATTGACATGATATCTTCTTATGAAAGTTCCTCCTTCAGTTTAAACGTTCTATTTTTGTATTTTATCTTATTAGATGGGTTTGGTAAAAAGATGGGTACTAGTATAAACCAGTTGGGTAAAAGGGAAAATATTAACTACTGAAGAAGGCTTAGCTTGGGATAACCCTTGTGGTCAAGCATGCAGACAAATATTTTCACACCTGTGACAAGCCTAGTACTAATACATCAAATTTTTGGTATTTCAATTATCGACTGAGATACAATTATCGATAGAAAACATACATGCAATAAAATTATGGCAAGAAAAATAGTTTCCTTAGATCTAACCATTAATCATGCATTAACACAATGATTTTCTTTCCATCATTAAGAACAAGAACTATCGATAAATATTCAATCAGCTAACTTATCAATAGATTCAGAATCTCTTACTCATTACAACATCCATTCATGAAATAAAGTCGGAAGTGTTGCCTCCTCACATCCAATCACACATGCCTTTGATGAAAAACAGAAGTTTGTCTTTGGTCCTAGACATGACTTCTTAATTAAGGTAGTTCCGAAATAGTTCTTTACAATTCCAAAAATGAGGGTCTTTGCCAAAAATACCGACCCTTTCTAAAAGGTCAATCCTCTTATTTATAATAAATCATTAACTAAGAATAACCATCAAAAGTGCAAGCTAAGTAAAACAAAACATCACCACATGGCACTTCCATCTCTTTTTATTCTAAGAGTCATCGAATGGTTTCACTGAAGTGGATGACTCTTCTCATACTCTGACCATTTGATGAAGAGTTCCTCACATGTGTTGGCATACGGGAATCTATGTTGGTCCATTGGGGTCGAAAGGATCTCCTTTACTTCTACTTCTCGTGCCCGATACCTGACTATTTTAACACTTAACTATTGTAATATTGTTTGAGCCTTGATTGGGTGCTCCATGAACTGTTGCACTTGACCTAGCGCCATTTTTTCCACCTTTGTTATCTTTAGAGTCCATGTTGAGTCTTTTTTTGCATGTTATTTGACAATGTCATGCTAGTCAACAAAGTCCTCGGGTGAGTGGAATTATGGGAGACCAGTGTCTCTCATCTCCCGATTGATCTTGACCCAACTCCTTTCACAATCGACCCATTTTTCATGAATCTCCTGTTGATGTTCTTGGGTCATTTTCACCTAGTATTCGGCCGCCTTCCTTACTCGATCTATTTTTTTGTCCCTTAGCACCCGAATGTCGTGTTCTTCGGTGTCCCAGACGTTTTGAACCGCGTTGATGTAATGAATTATTTCCACTACTTGGTGGGCCTTCTCGTACCATCTTTCCATGTATTTTCAAGTTTCTATCACCATAAGGGTGTCTTCTTGGAATTTGGATATCCCTGCAGTGAAAAGGTATCATTCATTCGTGAATTTTCCATAGGCATATTGAAACTAACTTCTCAAAAACACTGTGGCTTGTGTGGAGTCCTGGTAGTATTTCTCCAAATGGCACATATGATCTAACTCCTTTAGCGCAGCGGCCAGATCCTCTTTATATTTCCTTGCTCTATCCAGGGTGGCATTTGTGATCGTCATCCCTGCATCGATAAGCTTGGACGTCTTGGCATGCTCTGTGTTGATCAATTTCTCCTCTATGGTGATGAGGATTGAACTTTCCAATGTAAGCCTCCTCATCTTAGTGGTTCTCTTCATGATGGATTTCCTCTTTCAGTTGTAGGTGATTTCTTGTATATCGATGACCTCATAAACATGTTCGGGGAGTTTTTGTTCTCCCCAAGTTAGAGTATTTCCCAGGCTCCCAACTGTATATTTTTGTTCAAGGTTGGGTTCATAACCCTCTTCTATATGTCCCAATGGCTCGGCCTCTAGTTGTTTCTCATCGGGTGGTAAGGTACCGACCAAAATTGAGGAATCAGGGGAAGGTTCG
>ML804894.1:0-14040 GCA_009831015.1 Picea engelmannii | reverse complement strand
AATTCCATATCTTTATCAATGAAAAGAGAGAGAGAGATTATAACTACAATTGAAGGGAAAAGGGTATGTGGATTCCATAAACCTAGAATATTATGGAATCCACATACCCTTTTCCATAGAAAATACTAACTCCAAAAACCAAAGATATGAAATATGGTACTACACATATTATAATATATTATCAAGGAAAAAACAAGCTAAATGCAATTTGGACATTTGAAAAAAAAATTACAAGTTAAATGAGTACATGAATAAAAAATAACATACTAACCTTGCAAGTTCAAAATCTGAGCTATGTAGATCAAGAATTGGATTTGTTCAACCAGTGGGTGATGGAAAAAATAAACAGCTCAAACAAAAGCCAAGAACAGTGTTGCAACTATAGAAATTATGTCGCAAAGTCTCTTAAAGTCACGTATATATAGATAAAATAGTCAACTAGCCGTTAACACTGACCAATGAGATAGGCAAATTTTTTGTCGCTATTGCCATGAAAATTCGTCGCTATAGCGACGAAAATCCCGACTAGGTTAAATTAAGATTTTTGTCGATATTGCGACGAAATTTCGTGGCAATATCCACAAAAATCCCACCCTGTTTAAAAAAATGATGAAACTAGTGGAAGCATGGAAAATTTTCGTGGAATAATCCGCCCATATGTAGTAGTGCGATCCTTCATTTGTTTCTACCTCATGCCTCGATTAAAAAACAACAATTTGAAATTGCTGATAGACCACATTACCACCCGTGCCCGCGCCGTCAACCCATGATGAATTTAAGTTTAAACATATGTGAAGATATGGCGAAGGATTTAATGAAATTACACTCATAACCCGAATTGAATGGATGATGTGACAAGGTAAGTTCATCCATGTTTAAATCTCTAGAACGGTTTTTGAACAAATTTATTCCGTACAAAAAGTTGAATTCTAGAGCATCCAAAGGGGAAAAGTGAGCGTCTTGAGACTGTACTAACCCTCTGATTATCAAAACTAGGTTTAACAAGATGCATAGGTATGTATTCAAGTTTTTCAATTCGTTGGTCATAATTTATATATACATCTAGTTTTATTGCACAGTGTCTAAAATATGTTCTAGCTGTAGGTAAAATGCCACTGAGAAATCCAACCACTAGACGCTCACCAAGGGAACCCAAGCTAAAAGAAGCTGAAATAGGTAAAGTTTCTTCTCTGGGGACTACAAGGCAGTTGTAGTATGCTCCCAGAGTGAAGCCTGTCATTAAAACATCAACAAAGAAATATTTTTTCCTGCTTTCGACCTTTGGTGATACAAAAGAAAGCACCAGATCCAAAGAAATTCTCCCAAAATGGGGGGATCTCTTCAACAAAATTATCCAAGAAGAATACCCAAAGTATATCCCACACAACGACCCAGACGTAAGGGTGCTTGATGACCAGGTGTTCCTGAACATCCGACAGTCGTATTTACACATGGTGGAAAGCAGAACCTCGATTTTCCCTTGCATAGAGGTTCTGAAATGGCTAATTGATCATACAGATGGGAATACATGCTTTATCAATGATGAGAATGGAGGGTATGTGGGAGTTTGCCTCCCGACAGAAGTCCAGAAAGACTACAAGCTCAAGGACCCAAAAGACCGACTCAACATGGACTTCATGGTGAAGTTCTATGAATTCCATGAGAACAGTCAGTTGATGGCCTCATGGTCGAAGGAGGACAAGAATTTCACTAAACAAAGAAATGCCTGGTGTGGGATGATTCACTCGAGGGAACC
This sequence comes from Picea engelmannii, assembly GCA_009831015.1. NCBI lineage: Eukaryota > Viridiplantae > Streptophyta > Pinopsida > Pinales > Pinaceae > Picea > Picea engelmannii. The sequence goes on along the minus strand of ML804894.1, from coordinate 12,284 downwards.
ATACATCTACTTTATGGCTCTCATCTTCTGGCTATATGGAGAAAAGGACTGGTCCAAGTTTTCAGAAGCATGGATGCCTTTGGTGTACAAAGTGATGATCTCTGGGAGCAGCTTCAACTAGGGAGAAATGATTTATAAACAATTGAGCATCTGTATAATGCAGGCTCAGACACCGAAAGAAGGGGAATCACCCACTTTTTACATGGCCTCATACCTGCTCGATTTCTTCTATGCAAGGAATGTCTTCGCTGCCATGAATTTAAGATAGTATGCTCCAGAGCTCCTAATCCATGTCTACTTCATCATACTATGGGAAAATAGGTACAAAAAATCTTACACACTCATCTACGATGAATTCATCGCTCGTATTCATTTTATTATTTTTAATAAGGAATGCCCAAGATTATCCGCAACAACCAAGAATATGGTAGCAAAGGTAGGTCATTAGTATTTAGACGAATGATCAACCTACATTAGGGTGTTCAGGGCCACCAGAGCACCACATATCTTTCCCATTCATGTCCTAGACCAAATCGTTGTGGGAGAAATTTGCTATCAGACTATCCTGCAGGGTTATAACACCACATTAGTGAAGGAGAAGAAGCAAGCATTCATACCTTATAGTATCCATGTGGGGTTCTATCTGGTGAAGGATATTTCTCAATCCAAACAAGAAGGGATTATACAACTAGAATTCAGGTTCCCAACAGGCCGATTCCGCAAGCATGACCCTAAAGGGTTGGTCCTCCAACATGATTCGCAGGTGTCATCCTATTGGCCATACACTCATGATAATTTTGAGGACGAAATATTCACAAAGTGCTCCTAGAACTAGGACGTAGTGGTATAGTTAATGGTCAACCCAAATATGACAAGGTTCAAGGCCATGAGCATGGATGAATAGGTGGAAACAATAAAGAAGTCAGCCCAAGAGGCCCTCAAAGCTAAGGAATAAATCAGAGTGAAAGAAACAATAGAGGCATAGAGAAGGGGATTTCTCTTGCTAGAAGGGGCACAAAGAATCACTGATCAATCAAAAAATGACCCTAATCTGATAGACATGACGAGGATTCCTAATGATGACCCAATCAAAAGCTAAGGAGAACCAAGTGGCCTAGAGCCGATGAATCTTGAAGAAATCACCGAGTCAAAAAACCTTGAAGTTCCACCACCACAGATTAGATCACCAAGGGAAATTTCAACCCAACCCGAGATAGAGAGGACATCAGGGAGAAAAAGTGTACCAAATCCATTGTTCAATTTGATAACCATATAGGATTATGAGGAGAGTTCAGAGGCATCCCTGGTGACTCCAATAYAGATTATAGAGGAGAAATAACCTGAGAGAGCATCCACYCCGGGTCCCGATGCTCCAGTTCAGAGCCATCCGCAGATCGATCATGAGGYAGAAAGTGCCTTAGAAACCGATCCACTCGACATACTGGGAACCCTAATGGACAACTCGAGGGATGATCTAGGATTGAGAAAATGAGAAGAATAAATTCCATAACAGGAAATTGAAATTTCAATAGCCGATCACCAAGTAAGTAYCGAACCTTCCCCTGATTCCTCAATTTTGGTCGGTACCTTACCACCCGATGAGAAACAACTAGAGGCCGAGCCATTGGGACATATAGAAGAGGGTTATGAACCCAACCTTGAACAAAAATATACAGTTGGGAGCCTGGGAAATACTCTAACTTGGGGAGAACAAAAACTCCCCGAACATGTTTATGAGGTCATCGATATACAAGAAATCACCTACAACTGAAAGAGGAAATCCATCATGAAGAGAACCACTAAGATGAGGAGGCTTACATTGGAAAGTTCAATCCTCATCACCATAGAGGAGAAATTGATCAACACAGAGCATGCCAAGACGTCCAAGCTTATCGATGCAGGGATGACGATCACAAATGCCACCCTGGATAGAGCAAGGAAATATAAAGAGGATCTGGCCGCTGCGCTAAAGGAGTTAGATCATATGTGCCATTTGGAGAAATACTACCAGGACTCCACACAAGCCACAGTGTTTTTGAGAAGTTAGTTTCAATATGCCTATGGAAAATTCACGAATGAATGATACCTTTTCACTGCAGGGATATCCAAATTCCAAGAAGACACCCTTATGGTGATAGAAACTTGAAAATACATGGAAAGATGGTACGAGAAGGCCCACCAAGTAGTGGAAATAATTCATTACATCAACGCGGTTCAAAACGTCTGGGACACCGAAGAACACGACATTCGGGTGCTAAGGGACAAAAAAATAGATCGAGTAAGGAAGGCGGCCGAATACTAGGTGAAAATGACCCAAGAACATCAACAGGAGATTCATGAAAAATGGGTCGATTGTGAAAGGAGTTGGGTCAAGATCAATCGGGAGATGAGAGACACTGGTCTCCCATAATTCCACTCACCCGAGGACTTTGTTGACTAGCATGACATTGTCAAATAACATGCAAAAAAAGACTCAACATGGACTCTAAAGATAACAAAGGTGGAAAAAATGGCGCTAGGTCAAGTGCAACAGTTCATGGAGCACCCAATCAAGGCTCAAACAATATTACAATAGTTAAGTGTTAAAATAGTCAGGTATCGGGCACGAGAAGTAGAAGTAAAGGAGATCCTTTCGACCCCAATGGACCAACATAGATTCCCGTATGCCAACACATGTGAGGAACTCTTCATCAAATGGTCAGAGTATGAGAAGAGTCATCCACTTCAGTGAAACCATTCGATGACTCTTAGAATAAAAAGAGATGGAAGTGCCATGTGGTGATGTTTTGTTTTACTTAGCTTGCACTTTTGATGGTTATTCTTAGTTAATGATTTATTATAAATAAGAGGATTGACCTTTTAGAAAGGGTCGGTATTTTTGGCAAAGACCCTCATTTTTGGAATTGTAAAGAACTATTTCGGAACTACCTTAATTAAGAAGTCATGTCTAGGACCAAAGACAAACTTCTGTTTTTCATCAAAGGCATGTGTGATTGGATGTGAGGAGGCAACACTTCCGACTTTATTTCATGAATGGATGTTGTAATGAGTAAGAGATTCTGAATCTATTGATAAGTTAGCTGATTGAATATTTATCGATAGTTCTTGTTCTTAATGATGGAAAGAAAATCATTGTGTTAATGCATGATTAATGGTTAGATCTAAGGAAACTATTTTTCTTGCCATAATTTTATTGCATGTATGTTTTCTATCGATAATTGTATCTCAGTCGATAATTGAAATACCAAAAATTTGATGTATTAGTACTAGGCTTGTCACAGGTGTGAAAATATTTGTCTGCATGCTTGACCACAAGGGTTATCCCAAGCTAAGCCTTCTTCAGTAGTTAATATTTTCCCTTTTACCCAACTGGTTTATACTAGTACCCATCTTTTTACCAAACCCATCTAATAAGATAAAATACAAAAATAGAACGTTTAAACTGAAGGAGGAACTTTCATAAGAAGATATCATGTCAATCACTACGTAAAGCCCATCGATTATTTGGCCGGATCGACAGATCTGGAAAACCAATCCACTATTAAACGCTGCAGATTCTAATTGGGCCTCAGTGGCGAGTTTAGTTTTTTCTGTTGAGTTAAAGGGATTTAGGACCTCTCAATAGAATTGTTTCTAGAAGTAGGGCCTGAATGAATGAATGGCTAACAATATTTATGATATAATATTTCACACAACCTATAGATTCAAAACAACCCACATGCATGGCTAGTCATTCTCAAGACAAACCACATACACTGAGTACTCCTGAAACAAGTAACTCACCCCCCCAAAAGGAAGAACATTTATTCCCTTAAATACCTTATGCTCTTCCCCACGAGGAGTTGAACCAGTTCAAAAGAATCACAAGATCTTACGCCCGACAAATTGGAACACTACCCTTATCTCCGTTACTTCCTTGTAGAAAACAAGTAAGCATACCAGTGGTTGACACCCCTGACCAAGTTTTTGTTCACACAGTAGAAGACTTGATATATTTCTTCCTCACCAAGGTATAACATCCCATTAATCTAATCCCCCAAAAAGCAGCTGGTAACTACTCTGAGCCTAACGATTTTGAACCTGATGAGGAAGGGTTTAACTGGGATCGCCCAGCTTTGGAGTCGGATGACATGGAATATAACAATGATCATAATGAATAAAGGGGAAACCCACCTTAGAATAATCAACCTTGTTTATGAAGATATTCTCTGGAAATCCTCGGATGAGTACATAACCTTCCTCGACATCCTGAAAAGTTACTCCCTAAATTTGACCTTGAAACCTATGGATTGCCTAAAGACCATATCAAAAAGTTCATACTGGCTATTAGACTGATGAATGTACAACATGAATATGTAGTATGTAGTATTTTCCCCTATACCTTTGAGAATTCAACCTCTACATGGTATTTTAACTTTTCTGTAGGGTCCATAACTAGTTGGACGAAGTTTCAAAAGGATTTTTTAGACAAATTCGTAGAAGAAACCACTACAAGAGCTTGGATGGTTGAGTTGTTTTCCACCACCATGAGTTGAAAATAAAAGGTTAAAGACTTCAATCACCAATTCACCACTATCCTGAAAAAATTCCAACATGAAGCTAAACCCACTAAGGAGTTTCAAATCGAAGTATACGCTAATGCTCTCCCTGCTTTTATTTCCATGTTTGTAAAAAGGGCTACCAAAACAAATCTAGCTGAGAATTTAGAGGAAGACACAATAATTGAATTCCAGATGAAGGGATGTAAAGAGGGCCATGTCTCGCTAGTTAAGAAGGAAGATCAACCTCCACCCAGTAGAGGACTCTTGTTGACCAGACCCCCAGGGAAAAAAACAGAACAAGGTCCTGAAAAGGGAAGTGGAGACATAGAGGACCTACAATGGGTGATTAAGAAGTTTTAAAATGAAATCATAGACATGAAAAGAAGTACAGGGGAAGGAAACCAAGGCCAAAGGCCCTATAAACCCTTTTTTAAAAGAAACCCACTGTTCAAAGAAATTGAACCTCCCCCAACCAACTTAAACATCGACTTGGGAAATGTAGCATATGACTCTTTCTATACCTACCACCAAGAGAAACATTATAAAAGAGATTGTCCACAATGGGTGCATGCCATGAATTCGATGTCCAACCAGTTCCTAGATGAGGTTTCCCTTACCGAACAATCAAGTGGCTTAGTGATGGATATTGTTGATTAGGAAGAAGTTGACCCACTAAAAGAAACAACTATGTTGTTGTGGGACCCTGACTTTCTAATGCCTTCCGATGATCTGTTTGAGGTTCAAGAACCACTTGCTTAGGTCTTGGCTATGAAAACGCGAAGTAGGGGTCAACCAGTCTCAAACGACCTTACCATTTCCCAAACTTCAGGAGGAAAACTTAACCAGTCTCAAACAACCTTACCATTTCCCAAACTTTAGGAGGAGAACTAACATCCAATCACCCTAAATCACCTTTTGTCTCCCAAAGAAACCCTATAAATATCCATACACAAGAATCACACAAGCTAGACTATAACATAGTAGAAGATTTAAAAAGATTAAAAGCAAATGTATCGGTCTTGAACATGTGTAGAATTCCCTAGCAAAAAGGCTTTATATTACAAGCCTTGAAGTCAGTAGAAAATCCTATAACAAGTACTCACCAAGGAGAAAATACGCCCCCCACGGATCTAAGAAATAAACCAACTGTAAATGCTTTCTTTGAAGATATAAAAGGAAAGCCTTTTTTCCCACCATTCCTCTTGACATTTGAAGTATTCAACAAAATCCTCCATAATTTTTTGGTTGACTCAGGGGCATCCTCTAATGTTATGCCATTATCTATATGCAAGAAATTAAACACAGTCCCTCTCAAAAGCGATAAACATGTGATACAACTAGACAAAACCTAGGTGAAAGTTATGGGATAACTCAAGGATGTCATGATCAGAATGGTGACACACCTAAAATTTGTTCAAGTAATTGACATCATTGTAGTAGATTTACCGGAAGCTTATGTGATGCTACTTAGTCGAGATTGGTCCAAGAATTTGAATGGATACTTTAGCATAGACTGGGCTCACCTTTGGTTTACATTAAAGGGACACACGAACATGATTAGGATCAATAGGGAAAGGTATCTCAAACATACTGTCACCAATTTAGAATCCCTCAATGAACCCTCTTTGGAAGATTTCCCCGTGCTAGGAAGCTACTCCCATGACTCTGATTTTAGTAATTTCTCCCCTCTCTCATTTGATGTTCCTCTTACTCAAAAATCCGAAATGACTTTTCAAGAAAATGTAGTGACGATAGCGAAAGAAACCCTCTTCTATCAAGAACCTCTATTGGGAACCCCAGACGAAATAAGGGGAGAGGGAGAAGTTAGTAAGCATGAAAAATATGACGATTATCGCTCACAAGTATGGACCTTGTAATTTTATGGGTCTAAATCGAAAGAAGGTTCAGGAGCAGGGTTTATCCTCATTGATCCAAAGGGGAAACAAAATTTCCTGTCCTGTAGACTAGAATTTGAATGCACTAATAACACCACCGAGTATGAAGCTTTAGTGCAATGGATAAAGAAATACACAGACTTAAATGTTAAATCACTAAATGTTTTTGGAGATTTTGAAATCATCATTAGGAAAGTAAGGAACACCATACAATGAAAATATCCCCACCTGAGGAATTATCAATAGGAAGTGCAAAGGCTAATAGGAAATTTTGAAGCCTTCAACATTACAATGATCCCCAGAGAAAAGAATAATCTTGCTAATTCCCTAGCCATTGTCGCCTCGAGGCTATCCCATTTAGAAGACTATGAAGCCTCTTGGTTCATTGTGGAGCTACTCTACAAACCATCAGTGCCCAACAATATTTCTAATTGGAAGGTATTTGAAGGAGATGAACAAATCATAAAATTTTTAACCAATCAGGAAAAGTTTCAAGACTTGGCTATTGACGATGAAATATTCCAGCAACAACTAGTAAAAACCGATCCCCATGAACAAAGACGTGGAACAAACCACTCGAATGAAAAACCAAGGTTTCACACGATACCGAAAGGGGTAGCCAATTTGGAGAACCTCTTTGACTTAAGGGAAATATTTAAAGGGTCAAAAAACACAAAGACAGGGAGCTCCTGTCCCATGTACAAGAATGTAAACCTAGGTACCCTGGAAAACCCTAAAAATATAAATCTAGGAAAGAGAATGTATAAAGAGGAAAGGAAGGCCTATCTCAAACTTTTAAGAGAATATCAAGATGTTTTTGCATGGTCCTACCATGATCTGAAGAATTATGAAACTTGTATCATTCAACACACAGTCCCGTTAAAACCCGTAGTAAAACCCTTCTAGCAGAAGCTATGGAAGTACCACCCATATCTGGAACCCCTCATGTGTCAGGAGTTAAAGAAATTACTAGATTCTAAAATGATCTTAAAGGTTAGACACTATTCCTGGGTAGAAAATTTGGTTCCTGTCAGGAAAAAGTCTGGGGAGATCCGCCTGTGTGTGGATTTCAGAAACCTCAACAGAGCATCCAAAAAGGACAACTACCTGTTGGAGTTACTTCAAACACGCCTAGGATATCTTTTTCCTAAGGTTTTTATTTGTTCATTATTCATAATTAGTCATTATCCAGTCTCCTATATTTTAGGAGAGAATATTCCACCTGGAGAATATTCTCTTTCAGTTCACACTTTAGTTTGACTAGTTGAGTTGAGTTTAGATGTTGCATTGGGATCATCACCATGCAAAATTGGGATCATCATCATGCTAATTTGACCTTGCCTTGGTATCATCACAAAAGTGGTGCATTAGCCTTGATTCCTTGAGTTAACTCCTCACTACTTTCTGTTCAGTCAGTTAACTGAAGACTAGTTGACTAGTTAACTCAACTACGTGGTAGTTCACTCCCGTAACTGCCTAAGAAACTAGAATAGGTGGAATTTCACTCCCGTAACTATTGGTGTGTGTCCATATCACTCTATACCACCACTATGGAAACTTGGTTCACCTCAAGTCGAACTCATTGACTTATACAGAGTATATCATGTGTAAATTATTCATTATTCACAACGGTTAATGAGAATTCTTTCCATTCTTTCTCTCCTTCTTCTTCTTTTTCAAATTCTCTCTACAAATGTGTGTATCATTATTTAGATAGATATATTCTATGCAGGTCAACACATTTACATAGTATCATATCTGATGGAGTGCTAATCAAAAGCTACACCAAATTTTTTTTTGCAGGTACAAAAGATTGAAGACAGCGGAAAGATGGAATTCCAAAAATAATTCATTCTTACACCTTACAACTATTTTGTATGGAAGGATAAAATAGCCATACATCTCCAATCTAGAGGGTTATACAGGTTAACCATGAATATAGATACAGAACTGACATCAGCCATAGAAAAATCCAAGTACTTAAATCGCATGGATGAGGCACTCAGAACAATTTGCAGTCTTATTTCTCCCAATCTCCTTTTTCATATATCTTCCTGTAAGACTCCCAATGAAGATTGGACCATCTTGGAAGGGCTCTTTGGAAAATAGGATGAGATGAGGGGACACATGCTAGAGGTGGAGCTGCTCACATTGGATCCAAAAATATTCGAGAATATCCAAGATTTCTTTACAAAATTCAAGGATTTACTATCTCAACTCAAAGCTTGCTAGGTTGATAAATTGAAGGAGGAGAAACAACTGGTTCTCACCATTCTCTCCAAGCTTGGACCTGAATTATCTGTATTTGTATCCACATTCCATACTTTCAGATTCTCCTCTGGATCCACCTGGAAGATTCCTTCTCTTGAGGACTTTATCGAATCCTTGACACAAGAGCAAACCAAGCTCATCAACATGGGTGCAATCAAATGCCCAAGGGCGCATGCACTCACTGTGCATTATGGTAGCCACAAATATCAGAAATCTAAAGATAAATATAAGTGGAAATCTCATGCACATATGAAGAAGGAAGGGTACACAAAACCATTCACCGATGCCTCCGGATCCAAAGGAGAAAAGGGAAGAAAAAAAGAGAAATGCATGTACTGTCATAAAGGATTCCATTCAAAATATGCATGCATGAAAAAGAAAATAGATCTGATGTCTCAGATACTTCAACAAAACAACCTTGCAGATCGCATCCCCAAGGGTGCAAAGAAGAAGAAGCCATAAGATGTGAATTCCAAGAAAGGAAATTCTATCCATGCCTTGATTGCAATCAACTCCTCTCCCGATGCTTGGATAGTAGATTCATGAGCATCACATCACATGGCTGCCTCATAATCAGTCTATTCTTCTTTGGATGCATGCAAAGGTCCTCCTATTTTGATGGGGGACAACTCTTCTGTCGAAGTCACCGACAAAGTAAGGATTGAACTCACCAACAGAAGCTTCAAGAACGTGCTTCATGTTCCCAAGCTTTCTGTCAACCTTCTCTCCACGTATCAGATGATGAATTTTGGCACTGGAAAGAAAGTCATATTCACACAAAATTTCGTGGACATCTATGACATGCAAACCAACTCCAGGGTTGCTACTGGTGAAATAAATCATGAGTCTAGATTGTATACATTTTCTGAATTCATTGAACCTGATTCTGCTTTACTGCTTACTCATGCTGATGAAAGTAGTAGGATATGGCACGAAAGATTTGGAAATTTTAATTTTAGATACATGCAACAACTTAGCAAGAATAGATTAGTTGATGGTCTACCAGACATCCATTTCTCCAAGGGAGTATGTGAGGGATGTGTTCTCGGAAAACACCCTCAAGAGAAATTTGTCAAAGGAAAGTCTCAGCGAGCTTCTACACCTTTAGATCTAATCCACAGTGACTTCATGGGTCCTTTTCCACATCCATCAATCAGTAAAGTGAGGTTTGTTCTCATTTTTGTTGATGATTTCTCACGTTTTACTTGGATCTACTTTCTCAGGCAAAAATCCGAGGTCTTTAAACACCTCAAAGATTTCAAAGCTTTGGTTGAGACACAGTCCAGAAAGAAGATCAAATTCCTTCGAACTGATAATGGGGGAGAGCATGTGAATCATGAGATTCATGATATTTACCATGAGGTAGGGATTCAGTTGCAGCATACAGTTCCCTACACTCAGCAACAAAACGGAGTTGCTGAGCAGAAAAATAGATCTCTAAAGGAGATGGCATATTGCATGTTGCATGCAAAGTCACTACCACAGATACTATGGGCCGAAGCACTTAACTGTGCAACATACATCCAAAATAGATCTCCTCATAGACCTGTCAAGGATAAGACCCCCTACGAGGCTTGGAGCGGCCTCAAACTGGAAGTGGCCCACTTTTTCATTTTTGGTTCATCTGCATGGGCTCAGATTCCCTCTGAAAAGAGGAAGGCACTTGATCCACAGAGCACTGAGTGCATATTTGTTGGATACCCTGACAATGTGAAGGGATATCGACTTATTGATCTTTCCTCGGATCGACTCATCATTGAGCGTAGTGTCCAATTCGAGGAAAGTGTCTCGCATGTACCTCAACAGTTGCATGCAGACACCTTCACTCTTCCACCTGTCCGAGATGATGAGCAAGCACATGCTGAATCTTCTTTAGACAAAAGTTCTGATTCATAGGAATCAGATGATTTAGATTCAGAGTCAATACATTCATATGCAGAGTCAAAGCATCCATATGAAGTTGCAGATCCAGAGCAGAGGCCCAAGTTGGCACAGACTACTCTTCAGGATGCAGGGGATGTCTTTGGTGATCCAACCAATACTAGGAGGACTCGATCTGATTTCAAGGAGCTTCCTATTGCACTCACTGAGGACTCAATCTGATTTCAAGGAGCCTCCTATTGCACTCACGGACACTGAACCATTGCCTTCTAGGCATATTTTCTTGGTTCAGTCTTCAGATCCACAGTCTTATGGCGAGGCTGCTGGAAATCCCTTTTGGGAATCTGCCATGCAGGAGGAGTACAAATTCCTCCTCGAGAACCAGACTTGGGATCTGGTTCCCCTTCGTTCTGAGAGGAAACTTGTCAAATGTAGATGGGTCTATAGGACCAAGAGCAGAGAGGATGGACAGATCAACAGATACAAAGCCAGGCTTGTTGCCAAAGGCTTTCAGTAGGTTCATGGTATTGACTATGATGAGACCTTGACTCCAGTAGCGAAGATGGATTCCATACGATTGGCACTTGACATTACGGAAGCCAAGGGATGGGAAGTCCATCAGATGGACATGAAGAATGAATTTCTTCATGGTGATCTCTCTGAGGAGATCTACATGGAGCATCCCCAAGGATTTATGCAGGACTCATATTTGGTCTGTCCACTACACTTCTTCCTTGGAATTGAGATCAGTCAGGATGCATCAAGTATTAAACTGTCTCAAGACAAGTATGCACGAGATCTCCTTGAGAGGTTTCACATGACAGACTACAAGTCTTCTCCTACTCCTTTCCTATCAGGAGTGAAACTTGAGGATGGCAGGGAGAATCCATTGGTTGATAGCACACTATACAGACAACTAGTGGGGAGCTTGTTGTATCTCACACATTCCAGACTAGACCTCTCATATGCAGTTGGTGCAGTTTCTAGGTTCATGCAGGAGACACATGAGCTACATTGGAAAGATGCAAAGCGTATCCTTTGATATGTACAGGTCACCATCACCTTTGGGATTCATTATGGAGCAGACTCTACGTTAGATATCATTGGATTTACTGATTCCGACTGGGTTGGTGATAGCATTGATCGCAAGTCCACATCTGGTTACTCACTTAGTCTTGGTTCCAGGCCTATCTGTTGGTTGAGAAATAAGCAAGCTTCCATTGCTTTATCTTCAGCTGAGGCAGAGTACAGAGGGGTAGTTAACATAACCATTCAGGCTATGTGGCTACAACATTTTCTCACTGAGTTGGGCATTCAGTTTCATCGGCCGATCGTCATTTGGTTTGACAACCAAAGCACTCTGAGGTTCTGTAGAGATCCAGTTCAGAGGAAACGAACGAAGCACATCGAGATCCAAATGCACTACATCCAGGAATTAGTACATGAGGGGATCATCAACATATAGTTCTGTCCTTTAGCAAAACAAATGACAAACATTTTCACCAAGACCTCCACTGAGCAGAAATTCCATTCTCTGCGAGGTCGTCTTGGAGTGATGGACACAATTGCCTAGGAACTATAGTTCTTCTTTTTACATACATTGTACCTTCAGGGGGTTTTTTTCCCATGAGGTTTTCCCTCTTTCCTCACTTTATTTTCAGTGTATATTTTGTACTTGGGTACCTAACATGGCCTC
>ML804893.1:524959-550537 GCA_009831015.1 Picea engelmannii | reverse complement strand
CATATTGAGACAAATTCATCTTAAGCATTTCTTCAATGTTAATAATAGACCTATATAATACTTGAAGGATAGTATGTTCTCAAAATTCACTAATATTTAATTTGCTCATGGTCTCATTGGGCGTAACATTGTTTACATGTCCTAGGTCTAGTAAAGAGTTTTGCAAGAACTTGAATATGCACACATATACTACAAGGCTACTTGGATTGGTATATTTAGGAAGATTTTTCGATCAATAACTTGAATATGTACACATATACTACAAGGCTACTTGGATTGGTATATTTAGGAGTAAAAATATTTTATAACATGAGTTTGGACAATTGTCATAAAAAATCATTAGTGGGAGGATAGTTCATAATTCTCTGGTGATTCTATTATATATAGGAACATATTTGATTGTTTGAAGAAGTGTAATATTGACATACAAGTTTTTTAAGTTTTTCTAAAAGATCATATTCAAATTGAGTGAGTGTTGATCTTTTTTGATCAGTGCATCGAAATATTTTTCATCTTTGTTTCCTCTATTTCCTGAATAAAAAATTGAAAAAAAATCAGTTTATATTCTCCTTCCTCTACCATGATCTGGTTGTGTGAGTGGTTACTAAAGGTGTTCATCCTCTATTGGAATACCTTCTTATTTGACTGAAATGGTCGTATCTTGGGCAAACGGAAACCTTTTCGAGTGAACGAAAAGTGTTCCTGACTTAAATGAGCACTCCAGAGTAGAAAACATAGTCCTCTTAGCCCAGAAATGTATGGAAATAGAATAAACAAGAGAAGAGGTGCATTTTTCGGGTAAGCTAACTGAGATCTAACCCTTGTTGTCATCGAGAAGCGAAATTTTTTCCTTGTCTGAAAATAGTTTTTTTTTAGCATGCTCTCCAAGGCCATCTTCAAAAAAAACACCCCCAACACTCCTTATAAACAATAAAATATGTTTTTCTAGCTCACTTGGTTAAAATTTTCCTTATTAAGTCAGAGGTCTTCAGTTCTAGTCTCTTTTTTGTTACTTTTTTTTGAAAAAGTTCATGCATCCATTGTAAAGTGTATTTCATTCCAAGTATAAAAGTGAATCAGTATAAGTAGCTTTAATATTTTATTTTAAAGTTATTTATTTTGCATGAAACTTTCTTTTAGAATTAAATTCATTGTAAAAGTGATCCCCACTTCTTTTTATAAAAGTGGATCACTTCATCAAGCAACTCATTTGTAAAAATAAGGGCATAACTTTCACATCCGAAGTCAGTTTTCAGTGTCATTTTTTTTAAGACCATCTAATTTTTCGAGATATTTCCATTCAAATCATCAGTTTAAGTTTTTAAAACCATATTATCTACATATTTAATATGGCTTCTTCCAGTGATCTTTTTCTTATCAACACCAACTTCTTCCAATGGAAATCCCACATGGAGGATTTATTAAGAAGTAAAGGCCTATACCGGATTACCTTGGGAAAGGAAAAATAACCCATTGATGACGAAAAGAAAGTCAAATGGGCTAATAGGAATGACGAAGCACATGGAATGATCAAAATTTCCGTCTCTCCTAATTTAAGGTTCCACCTTGAAGAAATTGATGACCCCGATGAAGCTTGGGAAAAATTTGAATCAATGTTTGGTAAACACAATAGTATTCAAGCACATCAGTTAAAAAATCCGATATTGAATTTAATTCCAAATGAATTTTCTTGCATTGAAGACTATCTATCTAATTTTAAAACACTTATAATTTTATGCAAAGAGTGTAACATAAATTTGGAGGAAGAGCATTGCATCTATATTATTTTGTCTAAGCTAGGTAGTGCATATTCTATGTTTGTATCTACCTTTTATGCCATGAGAGAGGATATAGGGAAATATTATCAAAAACCCACTCTTTAGTCATTTTTTATGCTTTGATTAGAGTGCAAGATAAGCTTGTACAACCTGGAATGATCAACATTGCAGGTACCTCCAACGGAGCCTCAGTATCCCAACAGAAAGATAAACCAAAGAATCCCAAGAAGCAACATCCTTGCCACAACAACAAGAAAAACAAGGGTCCCAAACCCACTTAGACAACTTCAACTCCTAATGGTGACAAAGGAGAAAAATCTAAAAATAAGAAGACTAATAGACATTGCAACTTTTGTGGGAAACATGGTCATGATGATTCCAAATTTTTCAAGAAGATGGAAGATTTAGAAGAAATGATGAAGAGTCACAAAGTCAATATTCATTCTACTTCTTCTTCTTCTTCTCATGGACATGCACTTTCTACTTTTGGTTTCTCCTCCAATGCAACTTCTACTTCTTCTTCTGATGAGTGGCTTAATGACTATGGACCATATTATCATATGGCTAAGGAGAAAGCCATATTTTCCACTCTAAATGAATGTAACACTAAGAAAATAATTGTTGGTGATGACATATCTCTTAGTGTTGTAGGATATGGAATAGTTTAGGTAGATAATGATCATTTCAATGATGTATTATGTGTTCCAAGTATTTCCTCTAACCTTTTATTAGTATAGAAAATCACTCATTCAGGTGAAGGTAAAACTGTAGAATTTTCACCTCACCAGGTTGTAATCAAGGATCTCAAAGATCCTCAGCATGTTCTTGCAACTGGAATTGTTGATGACATTACCAGGTTGTACAAGTTTGACAAATTTGGGTCATCATCTTTTCCATAAGTTTTTGTTTCTCATAGCGATGACTTGAGCAAACTTTGACATGAGTGGTTTGGTCATCTAAACTATCGCACATTGCAACAACTATGTAATCAATAAATGGTGATTGGTCTTCCTCTTGTTTCGTGAAGAGATGGTGTTTGTGTTCGCTGTGTTCTTGACAAACTTCATCAGGAAAATTTTGACAAACGTCCCTCTTAGCATGCCTCAGGCCCTTTGCAACTTGTTCATAGTGACTTGTGTGGTCCACTTTCTTCTCCTTTTTTTTTTGGGTGCAAGTGTTTCTTAACTTTCATTGATGACTTTTCTAGACATGCTTGGTTTTACTTTTTAAAACTTAAGAGTGAAGATTTTGACAAGTGTATGGCCTACAAGGCTCTTGTAGAAAAAAAATATGGACATCAAATTCAAAGGTTAAGAACATATAATGGAGGAGAATATGAGAAAAGTAATTTTACAAGTTACTGCACTACATAGGGCATCCAAATGAAATGCATTTTTCCATAAACACCACAACAAAATGGTGTTGTTGAGAGAAAGAACCACACATTAAAAGAAAT
This sequence comes from Picea engelmannii, assembly GCA_009831015.1. Lineage (NCBI taxonomy): Eukaryota > Viridiplantae > Streptophyta > Pinopsida > Pinales > Pinaceae > Picea > Picea engelmannii. Next base: position 547,303 of record ML804893.1, on the reverse strand, counting down.
GGCTAATTCTATGATCCAATCTAAGGGATTAAGTCTAAAGTATTGGGAGGAAGCCATCAACTGTGAAAATTACATAGTAAATCACAATCCCACAAAGGATCTTAAAAATATAACACCAGAAGAAGCTTGGACTAAAATTAAACCAGATGTAAGTCACTTTTGTGTATTTGGTTGTATAGCATGGGCTCACATTCCTGATGAGAAAAGAAAATCATTGCAACCTAAAAGTAAGAAGTGTATATTTGTTGGTTATTCTAAAGATGTCAAAGGTTATAGACTTCTTCAACTAGATTGTAATTAAAGTATTATTAGAAGAGATGTTAAATTTTATGAAAATCTCTTGGCATGCGAGCCTAATTTAGTGATTGTTCCTTCTTTGACCTATGAACTATCTTCGATGTTTGTTCTTTCTGATGTTCCTATTCTGGTTTCTTCTTCAGATGTTGACAATGAGGATGAGAATACACCTCCACCTACTCGCCTTCCTCCAAATGAGTCCATTGAACCTGAAGCAACACCAAAACCACCTCTTCCTAGATGGGTTCATTCAACACAATAAGTATTTGGTGATATTTTTGGTGACCTTTTAGATCAGCGTCGAACACATTCTTAGTTCGAACGAGCCTTTTCTATTTTGTCTCATGTTTTAGAGACTCATGATCCAAAGACATTTGCAGAAGTTTTAGGTCATCAAGATTAGGATACAACAATGAATGAAGAGTATCGTTCTTTAATGGAAAATGATACTTGAGATCTTGTAACTCTTTCAAAAGGAATAAAACTTGTCAGGTGTAAATGGTTCTATTGAATTAAGTATGCATCGGATGGAAGTGTTGAAAGGCACAAGGCCCAGTTAGTTGCCAAAGGATTTTCCCAAGTTGAAGGAATTGATTATAATGAAACCTTTTCCCCAGTAGCCAAAATTAATTCCATCCACCTTGTTCTTTTCCTTGCTACCTCATATAAATGGGAGGTCCATTAGATGGATGTTAAATATGCCTTCTTGCATGGTGATTTTCAAGAAGAAATATACGTGAAACAACCTCATGATTATGTCCATAATGACTCTAGCCTTGTTTTTCACCTTACAGAATTTGTTTATGGTCTTAAGAAATCTCCCCAAGATTGGTGTGGCAAAATGCAGAGCTTTCTTATTGACATCGGATTTTCTATATGTCATTTTGATCCTAATGTCTATACCAAGAAAGTAGGAATCCATATGATAATCCTTTTCCTTTATGTTGATGAACTTATCCTTACTAGTAGTGACTTAAAACTTTTAAACCATGTGAAAACCATCCTTAAGAAGAAATTTGAAATGACAAACCAAGTTTTGCAAACCAGTGAAGGAATTTTTCTTTCCCAGTCTAAGTATGCTTGTGACCTTCTTCATCGCTTTCACATTGAAGATTGTAAACCAACCCCTTCTCCCTTCTAGTCTGGATTAAATATTGATGCCACATGTAATTCTCCCAAAATTGATTCCACCTTGTATTGTCAGTTAGTCTGTAACCTCTTATACTTGACTCATACCCATATTGATCTTTCCTTTGTTGTTGGTCTTGTTTCCCAGTATATGAAAACACCCTATGAAAGCCATTAAAAAGAAGCTAATATTATAATTTAGTATGTTTGAGGTACAATTCAGTTCGAGATACCTTACAGTTCAAGGGGACTCCTTTATTGGTTGGTTTAACTAGTTCTAATTAGGTCGACGACCCTGATAATCAGAAGCCTACTACAGGTTATGTCTTTAGCCTTGGTTCAGGATCTGTCACTTGGGCCTGTAAGAAACAATAGGCTATTTCACTTTCTTCAACAAAAGTAGAGTATTGAGCAATGGTAAATGCAAGTCAGGAAGCCTTGTGGCTTCGACATATCCTTTTAGAGTTTTGATTCCAGCCAAAACATCCGACCAAATTTGGTGCCACAATCAGAGTGCCATCAAGATCTATGTTGGCGACGGAAGTCACTCCTGGATTGCTTGCAGGAGCAGATCCCGACGCCCATCAGTTTATGTCACGATTTATTTATGAAAAGGGTGATCGAATGGAAGTTAACTCAAAACAATATTATTCCAACTCTTAAACCAGGCCAGGCATGCATGGGCAAGTGAGGTCTTAGATAAACTCCAAACAGTAAGTTGCAATAAGGGTGAGTAGGGGGAAGACTTGTATAAGAGGAGTGTAAGGGTATGTTATGAACATCAGGCTTCTAACAGACTGTAGGAGAAGGCATCTAAACGCAAGATCTTCTTACATTCAAATGCAAAACACTAGAGAATACAACAATGCAACAATAAATCCTTTATCATAACATGATTGCAATAATTCGCACGAATCAGTCATTCATGAACTCTCTCAGCATTAGATGAAAATTAGATGGAGTAAGAAAGACTGTCTATCATAAAAAAAGAAATCTCACATACAGATGCATAACCAGAGAACTAGAGTGTTGCTAAAACTTTACAGTCGGGAGATTTACTCTACCATCGATGGATTACAAAATACAAAGACTGAGTTTATATACTCAGAGAAAATCACCCAACATCGGCAGACTCAGTCATCCGAGGCTTGGTGTCCCTTTAGCCAAACTTGGGCGGGTATTCTTGTCAGACGCCCCCTTAACTGCGCATGGCTCCTGCAAGGGGAGTAGTTGAGCCATTAAGTGTCGAGATAGCGTGTGCAGACCTCCTCTGGCTGGTCGAGGACTCGACATGGCTTCTTTAGAAAAATGGGTACACAAGACCCTCTCGAGCAGACCTCTTTCCAGATTATCCATACTTTACACTTAATTCCTGAGGTGATGTTTCAACTACTCCTTCCCATCTTCATTTACTCCAGGAGAAAAACCAAGATAGAGGTTGAATCAGATGGCACATGGAGATCACGATGATCCTTTCGATGACTAGACTCAACACCTTTGGCCCCCCTTTTGCACAGCTCCTTTCTTTCCCAAGTGACCATGGGCCATGACCCTGAGTCTATTCCCAAAGCACTTTCGGTGTTCACGAATAGAAGGAGTTAATCCTTGCTTATTCATAGTTGCGATGAGAGAAACGCCGAGATGGATTAATCGGGAGCCACGTGTCTCTCCCAGATATGACGGTCCTGAACTTACTCAGTGATGTTGTGGGCCCGAGTCCTAGGCACTTCCAGCACCTCACGCATCGAGAATATGATGGAGCTGTTCCTTGCGCCTTGAAATTGCGAATAGAAAAAAGGCGAGGAGCCTAATCGGGCACCAGGTGTCCCCTTTGGTTGAGCGGTTGAGACTTCTTCGCGACACTGCGGGCCTGACTCTGGGTGCTTTCGGCACTTCGAGGTTCGAGGTTTCGAGATGTGAGAAGACGAGGGACTTTCACCCTTCGAACTCCCAAATGCCGATATGCCAACTAGATCTCGCACTATGTGTCGCTGGATCGGACGACCCAGATTTAGTCTTGAAATATAGGCGCTTTCTCTGACGCTATATATCGGTTAACTTGGTAGCCCCGATATCCCGATGACCGCTGATATTCCCTTATGGATGAATCTGGACCATCGACAACATAAATTCTCCCTCTTATGTGCTTGGAAGCCTTAAAACAAGATTTTCCCATGCTGCCCTCAGGCGCATCTCGTGCATCTTGCAGACCCGAATACTCTTGTGCTTAGGACAAGAAATGTCGCTAACATTAGGCTCCATGGGGGATAGAGTCATCCCTGCAATTCTCTAAGGACTCTTTTTTCAGATTCAATGCCTTGCTGTTGGTCTATGGAGTCATTTATTAAGTCGAAAACAGAAAATAGAAAACAATATTTACAAAACAAAAGAAGCCGCCTGCGGCTTACAAAAAACATTTTTTTAAGAAATGCCCATTCACTGGGCCATCAAAAAATTCTTCGCCTTCCAAATCCTACAACCTGTAAGTGTTGTTTGAAAATACCTCAGATATCTTGAGAGGCCCAAACCAGAGGGCATCAAACTTACTGTGTTTGCCCCTATCCTGCCTGGGCGCATCCCATTTGACCACGAGATCACCCAGCTCGAAAAATTTCTTTTTGCTCTTCCTGTCAAAGGTTTTATCGATCTTATGTTGATGATGGTAGGCCCTTTTCATGGCATGTTCCCTAATCTGATGTACTTCCACCATTTGATGAATCCTTCTAGTCATATGGTCGGGCTCTCCTTCAAGGTCCTGGAGAAATTTTTCCATAGATAGAGCGAGCTGGGTAGGAAAAACATCCTCTCTTCCATAAACAAGTTGGAAAGGTGAGATGCCCAGAGACTTCTTTGTTGTCACTCGGTTGGCCCATAGAGAAAATTTGAGCTTTGAATCCCAGGCCCTTTTATTGTCTTCCAATATTTTTTTAATGAGCTTGATCAAACTTTTATTGGAAGACTCCGCCAGTCCATTTCCTTGAGGATAATAGGGAGTAGAGTGGATCAATGAAATCTCAAACTGTTCATAGAACTTGACCAAAGGCTCAGACCTGAAAGAGGCGGCATTGTCGATGACGATTTTGATGGGACAGCCGAATCTGGCTATGATATCCTCCAGGAAGCTAATAATTATTTTGTGAGAAGTACTCCTGGTAGGGGTATCTTCTATCCACTTGGTGAAATAGTCTGTCGCAGTCAGGATCCATCTGTGTTGACCACTTGAGGGAGGATGAATTTCTCTAATGAATTCCAACCCCCACTACTGAAAAGGTGTCGAAGCTACTATAGTCTTTAATGGCAGTGATCTGAGCTATTGCTTTCCTGAGAACTTTTGGCATTTGATGCAAGCTCTGATTTCTCTACAGACATCAGCGAATAAAGTAGGCCAGTAATATCCATCCCTGAGGATCTTATGAGATGTGGTCTTCCAGAAATGATGCCCCCTACAAAGGTCGTTATAGAAATCAAATAACCTTCTGGGCTTCTTGTGGGTCTAGGCACCTTAAAAATACCCCTAGAGGGTCTTTCCAGTACAAGGCTTGGTCAATGAGGCAATACCTGACCACCTTGAGCTTTAAATCTCTCGCCTTGCTTTTTCCCATTCCATCAGGAGGCTTCAATTCTTGCAAAAAGTACAAGATATCCTTGTACTAGGTGCATGCTGCCCGTGATAAGGCGCCCTGAGAATTCTTATTGGATGACTCAGCTTGCAGATTTTCTGAACAGGAGTTGATGAAGCTAATCCCCAAGGCTTTGCAATTGGATTCAGCCAGTAGCTTGGCTAAACCCTGCCCCTTTATCAACTTAGTGGGTTTGATCTCCAAATCAAACTCTAGGATCTTGGCAATCCACTTACCTCTTCTCCCATCTATATCGGGTTGTACAAGGATGTCCTTCACAGAGGCTAAAGGAACGTATGCGGTGACCTTTGAGTGCAAGACATAGACTCTGAAATCTTTGAAAGCTTTCACTAAGGCATAGGCCTGTTTTTCCATGATTTCCTATCTGATCTATGCATCTCTTATTGCCTTGCTAAAGAAGGCAATGGGTTGTTCTTTCCCTTCCTCATTTTTCTGCAACAAGACCGTTGCTACTGTATCAAAAGAAGCAAAACAGAAAATTAGGAACTCTTTGGAATAGTCAGGACTGATCAGCACAGGTGCCTCATTCAATGCCCGTTTTATTTGGATAAAAGATTCTCTAGGTTCAGCGGTCCATTTCACTTCATTTCCCTTCCCGATCATGGTTGTGACGTGTTTCACCAACTCAGCAAAATTTGAGATGAATCTCCTCAAGAAATTAATCTTCCCCAAAAAGGCCTGAACTTCCTTCTTGGATCTAGGAAGTGACAGAGTTTGAATTGCCTCTACCCTGCTAGGATCAATCCTCACTCCCTCTATTGATACTATATGGCCTAATAACTTCCCCTCCTTCATAGAAAATAAATATTTCTTGGGGTTTAGGGATAGGGCAAACCTCCGACACTTCAGGAAAAAATTCCTCAAGTGGCAGTGGTGCTCCTTGTGGAGAAGACCGTGATGTCATCTATATAGATTACCACAAACTGGTGCTTCTCCCCGATGAAGGCTATGTCCATGGCTCGCTGAAATGTTGCTCCTGCATTCATCAATCCAAAATGCATTTTGGAATACATGAATGTCCCCCAAGGAGTGGTGAAGGATGTTTTTTCTCTGTCCTTAGGCATGACTGATATATGATTATGACCAGAATAGCCGTCAATCATGGATATCCTAGATGCACCCGTTACTCTTTGCAATATGTGTTCCATGTTGGGAAGGGGATAATTATATTTCCTTGAGCTCCTGTTCAGGTTCTTGAAATCAACACAGAGTCTGATTTCTCCACTTTTCTTCCTTACTAGGACCAAATTGGCCACCCATTCAGAATATCTCAAGGGAACAATGATTTGTGCATCTAGCAATTTCTTCACTTCTTTCTCCATGACAGGTAGTAACATGGGATTTATCTATCTCAGCTTCTGCCTGAATGGTTTAGCCTCTTCTTTCAGTGGGATCTTGTGCTCAATGACAGATGTGTCATAAGTCTTGAGGTCTTCGTATGTCCATGCAAACACATCAACAAACTCTTTCTGCAACTCAGTATATTCGGCCCTCTGTTCTCTGGTCAAACTGCTTGATAATTTGACAAACCTAGGCTCCTCCTGTGTGCCAATGTTGCATTCGGCTGTATCAACATCTTCATTTGAAACCCTACCCTTTATTTCCACATCATTCCCATCGAACAATCTTTCCAAAGGGACTAGTCCTCTCGGAATGTGATTGCTGGGTAGCTGGATAATCTGGTGATTAGCAATTTCATTTAAAAACACCTCAGGGTGAGGGTCACCTTCCAGGTCAGTATCCTGATCAATGTGCAATGCAGAAAATTCATCAATAGATTGGAGAAATTTTTTGATCTACAGATCATCTTCAAATACCTTCCAATGCTTGACATTGTCCGGTACAGAGGACCTATATCTTATTTCAACATCACATTTGACCCTAGGAGGCAGAGGAACTTTGAGAAAACTAGCTGAGACAACTAAGGAATCAGCTGAAGTATTTTCCCCCCTCAGGATGAAAGAAATGTTAAAGGCCAAGAAAAAATCATCAATCAGGTCCCATACTTCATTTCTGTAATTTCTGAGCTAGGGATTAATAACACGATACACATTTCTGACTTGTTGGATAATCAACTCAACATCTCCAAATACTGCTATCTCTTTAATGCCCATTTCCTTTGCAGCCCTCATACCCAGAACAAGAGCTTCATATTCTACCACATTGTTGGTGGTTTCAAATTCCAGCTTGTATGACAGAGATATGGTCTCTTGACAGGGCGATATGAAAATCATTCCAACCCCTGCGCCTATTCTAGAGGAATCTTCATCAAAGAACATCTTCCAAACAGAGGTGGTTGGAGGAGGTATCTCTTGATTAAGAGTGGGCTACTTTCTGATCTGTAAAGGGACCTCAGGAGTTTCAGTGATCTGCAACAAACTAGACCCTAAATCGGTGTCAAGTGCAAAGATGGGGTGATTAGTGGGGTTTGCTTCCCTGTACAACCTCCTGTGTTCCCCTCCAAAGACTGAAATGGTGGCATATGTGAGATCCATCTGTAATGTTCCTCCAAGTATTTTAATCCAAGACCTAGACAGCAGCATGCCAAACTTGGGGGGAACATCAGCTACCACAATGTCCATGACCACACTCTTCATGGGTAGCTGAAATAAAGAGACCACCAGATCTTTGATGACTCCAAGACATTTCACCCTCCTTGAATCAAAAGAGTACAAGTCATCATAGGCCTTTGTCACTTCAAGTCCCAGTTCTTCCATGACTACCTTGGGCATAAGGTTATGGGAAGCTCCTGAATCCATGAGGCAATTATGCAACACTTTCTCATGTATGTTCAAGGAGGTGTAGAAGGGAGGGGATGAATCATCTCTGTCTTCTACTATGGGACCTAGGATGATATCTGGTTTCTCATCTTGAAGGTTCACTGAGTCAGAGGGAGGCTAGAGGGACTCAGATTGTAGCAACTTGGAGAGGGATCTTTTGAAATCTTCGTTTTTAACGAGTTCAGATAGGGGTACAAGAATTCTAATATTCTGAATCTCATGCTCAAAATTGAAGGAGGGGATAGGCTTAGAAGCTTCCCTTACCTCAGTGACAGGCTCCTTGGTTGCTAGCGAAGCACTCTGAGTTTTATTTTCTTTAGTAGTGGTTGCTGCGGATTTAGTAGGCCTATCTTCTATGAGGGGCTGGTCTTGGCTGTCAAAGTCTCCTTCTTTCTTTCTTGACCTGAGATTGTATCTGTTAGAGGTGTGACTGGCCCTTTCTCCCTTACCTAACTCATGGATTTGGATGTTCATCAGGGATTTTTCATATGCAGACTGAGTCAAATGGGGAAAAGGAGGAGCTTCTTCAACACAATGAATTTCGGGGTCGAACTCGTCTATCTCCTCCCCTCCCTCATGAGTAACCAGGTTATTTTGGATAGGGGTTTGAATCATTTGATATTCTCTGTCTGTTTCCCTTTGTTCCCTTGGGAAGGCTCGTGGTCCATTGTTATCAGGTCTCCTGAAACCTCTACCATCAACATTCTGGGGATTTCTGTACATGGGCTTCCCTTCTAACTCCCACCTTTCCATTCTGGCAGAAAGTGACTTTAGTATTCTAGCTGTCTCATCTGTCTGAAGGGGTAGGGGAGAGGAGCTGGATGAGGAAGCTTTAGGCCTCTTCCTGGATAAGTTTCTACCAGCAGTGTTCCTGAGTCAGTCAACAACCAATATAGTAGATTCTACCTCCACGGCTGCATCTTGCATATGGGCCAGAGTAGTGGATATTCTTTCCCTCAACAGGAGGCAAAAATCGGGATCAAAGGCGCTAGCATAAGTGATATTTGTAGAATCTTCGAAGGGTTTTATCTCAGGAGGGATTTTGTTGTACATTTTATTAAATCTCTTGGAGAAGTCGGAGACAGACTCTCCTTCCTTTCTCTTCAAAGACCCAAACTCTGTCATGTAATACATGAAGTCTTTTTTATCTCCCCACTGTCTCAAAAAGGCATTATCTAAAGCTTTGATCCTATCAATAGATCCAAGAGGCAGGGCCTTGAACCATTTTCTAGCCTCACCTTGAAGGCTATGGACAAAAATCCTCATCCATACGTCTGCATGCATGGTGACATTATCATCTGTGAAATGGTAAAAGGCTTCTAGGTGTTCTTCTGTAGTTATGTCCCCATCACCTGTAAACTTCGGCAGCTTCTTGAGGTAACCATATGCTGGGAGGGCGTTGAGAGGCTGCGGTAGCACAAGGGGAGCATACCTAGCGGCTATGATGGCCTCCATTCTGGTCATAGGGGGATTTGCTCCTGCCATAGGGATATTACGTGGAGGGGAACTCGGAGGAGAAGGAGCCCGAAATGGGAATGTTGGGGATGAGATTTTGAGGGGAGTGGGAAACAATCATGGATTAAGGGAGAAGGGTAGCAAGCTTAAGCTAACGGATGCTTATCTTTGTGCAGAAGTGGCAACAGTAGAAAAAGGAGGAGAGGTAGAGCTAGGAGTGGGGAAATCTTCAGTGGTCCTGGGTCTACGCCAAGATACAGCTTCGGGAGAGAGGGGAGTGACAAGGATTTATCCCTCAAATCACAGAACAAGGGGGGAAACCTCAACAGGAACACTCCCGAAATTCAGGAAATGGGAAACTTCAGAAAGTGTTCTGCTAGGAAATTGAGGAGGAGGGAATGGAGTTCCTACAGAAGGAGATGGCAGATTACCTAGTTTGGCGGCGACAACTTCTCCTTCAGAGGCCTTTCCTTTTCCAAGGACCACCTCCCGATCAGTCTCAGTTGTAGCTAGAGGCAACTGTGGATGGGACCGCGTGTGTCTGTCTCTAAAAGCCACAATTGACATGGTAGGTTCGCCACAGTGGAGTCGTCACAATGGAGTCGCCAGGTGCACAGTAGCAATCTTCAAGGGCTCTGATTCCTGATGCACCTTCAGAATCAGAAGCTCAATGTTGTTCAATCCCAGGGAATATTTTCAACTTCATCCCCGAAAACAGCGCTAGAAATGTTGACGACAAAAGTCACTCCTGGATTCCTTGCAGGAGTAGAGCCTGACGCCCATTAGTTTATGTCACGATTTATTTATGAAAAGGGTGATCGAATGGAAGTTAACTCAAAACAATATTATTCCAACTCTTAAACCAGGCCAGGCATGCATGGGCAAGTGAGGTCTTAGATAAACTCCAAACAGTAAGTTGCAATAAGGGTGAGTAGGGGGAAGACTTGTATAAGAGGAGTGCAAGGGTCTGTTATGAACATCAGGCTTCTAACAGACTGTAGGAGAAGGCATCTAAACGCAAGATATTCTTACATTCAAATGCAAAACACTGGAGAATACAACAATGCAACAATAAATCCTTTATCATAACATGATTGCAATAATTCGCACGAATCAGTCGTTCACGAACTCTCTCAACATTAGATGAAAATTAGATGGAGTAAGAAAGACTGTCTGTCATAAAACAAGAAATATCGCATACAGATGCATAGCCAGAGAACTAGAGTGTTGCTAAAACTTTACAGTCGGGATCTTTTCTCTACCATCGATGGATTACAAAATACAAAGATTGAGTTTATATACTCAGAGAAAATCACCCAACATCGGCGGACTCAGTCATCCGAGGCTTGGTGTCCCTTCAGCCAAACTTGGGCGGGTATTCTTGTCAGACGCCCCCTTAACTGCGCATGGCTCCTGCAAGGGGAGTAGATGAGCCATTAAGTGCCAAGCTAGTGTGTGCAGACCTCCTCTAGCTGGTCGAGGACTCGGCATGGCTTCTTTACAAAAATGGGTACACAGGACCCTCTCGAGCAGACCTCTTGCCAGATTATCCATACTTTACACTTAATGCCTGAGGAGAGGTTTCAACTACTCCTTCCCATCTTCATTTACTCTAGGTGAAAAACTAGGATTGAGGTTGAATCGGATGGCGCATGGAGATCACGATGATCCTTTCGGCGACTAGACTCAACACCTTTGGCGTCCCTTTTTCACAACTCCTTTCTTTCCCAAGTGACCACGGGCTGTGACCCTGAGTCTATTCCCAAAGTGCTTTCAGCGTTCACGAATAGAAGGAGTTAATCCTTGCTTATTCACAGTTGTGATGAGTGAAAAGACGAGATGGCTTAATCAGGCGCCACGTGTCTCTCCCAGATTTGATGGTCTTGAACTTACTCGGTGATGTTGTGGGCTCGGGTCCTGGATGCTTCCGACACCTCGTGCATCGGGAATATGACGGAGCTATTCCTTGCACCTTGAAATCGTGATGAACGAAAAGGCGAGGAGCCTAATCGGGCACCAAGTGTCCCCTTTGGATGAGCGGATGAGACTGCTTCGCAACACTACAGGCCCGACTCTGGGTGCTTTCGGCACTCCGGGGTTCGGGGTTTCGATATGTGAGAAGATGAGGGACTTTCACCCTTCGAACTCCCAAATGCCGATATGCCGACCAGATCTCGCACTATGTGTCACTGGATCGGACAAACCAGATTTAGTCTTGAAATATAGGCGCTTTCTATGACGCTATATATCAGTTAACTTGGTAGCCCTGATATCCTGATGACCGTTGATCTGCCCTTATGGATGAATCTGGACCGTTGACAACATAACTTCGCCCTCTTACGTGCTTGGAAGCCTTAAAACGAGATTTTTCCATGTTTCCCTTGGGCGCTTCTCGTGCATCTTGCAGACCCAAATACTCTTGTGCCTAGGAAAAGAAATGATGCTAACACTCTCCAAAGACCCAGTTCATCATCAACGCATCAAACACATAGAGATACACATGATTTTCATCATAAATCTCTTTCATGATCGAGTTATTGAAGTGCTAGTTTTCCCTATAGAAGATCAAGTTGTAGAAATTTTCACAAAGTCTCTTACAGAAGTGAAGTTTTCCAAACTTTAATCTATGTTAGGATTTCAGGAAGTTTCCATTAAGGGGGGACAAACTCTAATGCCTCCTTCCTTTTCCTATTGTGTCACTTTTTTAAATCCTTCAATCCTATCCCAATTTGTTCTTAATGGGGGATGTTAGGATATTTAGACACTTAGGAGTTAGTTAATATCCACTAGGATGATTTTAGGGGATAAATTTCGCTCATGGGCTAATTTTCCATGGTTTTTCAAAAAACGAGATTCGTTATTTTAAAAATGATTCACCCAAATTCTATAGGATAAATTTATTTTATCTTAAAAATCGCCAAAATTTTATAAAAACTATATAAAATACTCATAAATTTGAATATTTTTACAAAAATATCGCCAATCATTTATAGTTGACATATGAAGGATTAGTAAGATTCGCCAAGGTTTCTACATTTTAAAATAAATTTCCATCCTTAAAATCATCCATGAGATTCAACTTGGTCTAATGTGTCGTTAGGTAAAAGTGTGTTTCTTTAGTATGCATTAGTATGCATTTGTAGTTAGGAAATATTATGATCATGATATGTTCCCGACATAGAGTGATTTGATGGTTCATATTCTCCTCGATCTTAATGGCTACATTGATCCATGGCTTAACACCCGATTGGTCCTTATCCTAATTAAAGGGATATTAACAAGTCTTGTCCTAAATATAATTATCCAACCCCTTTCGTCGAACAAATCGTTGATGATTGTGCCATAAGTGAAATTGTCTCTCTGATGGATTGATTTTCCGGTTATAATCAAATCAATATTTTACTCGTGGATCAACATAAGATTGCTTTTATTTTCCCTTGGTGTACCTTTGCATACCATAAACTCCCTTTCAGTCTCTAGAATGTTGGTGCGACCTTTCAACACGTTATGTATTATTCCTTTCATTATATTAAACCTATTTTACAACCTTACCTTGATGATTTACCAACGCATTCCATGTTGTCAGACATGTATCCAAGAGGTGAAAACTCACAGGGGGATACACCCCCTCCATAACCTGGCTACTCAAAGCCCATTCCTTTTTTATTATCCATTATAAAAGCGTAGATATAATGAGGCCCATCCCATACTATCAGGACACTTACCCTTATTTTTCTTCCTAGCCTAACCTACTCCATATTGGGGAGGGCTATAACCTTCGCCCCTGCAACAACTAGACTACGAAATTAGCTGGGGTTGATTACTCAAAACTAGGGATTATACCCCCGTAACTAACTAATATATAACAGGCAGGCTTTATTGATGACATTTATTTATTTCATAGATTCCCTCATCTATTTCTATTAGGAGATGATCCTTACTCCTAGTCAAGTGACATTTTGATTGGATAACTGGTTTCATTCATTGGTTTGATTACTTCTTATATGTGTCAGTGTGGCGAGGTGGTTAGTATTTTCTTTGTTTACGTGAATTTATTTGTTGTTATTGATCGATCTGCATTAGGTTGTCGAGATCAGGAGGTGTGCTTTGCTCGACTAAGTAGGTTGGGTAGGCTTTTGAGAATTGAATGGTTTCTGGACATTGCATTTTGTATGGATAGGTCCTAGAGCATAAAGATAATATAGCCTAAGCATTGGATAGATCCTGGGTTTGTCTAACCTCGAATATCTCTCTTCTTCAATTGTTCCTTATATAGGATATTATTATGCTCATGAGAGTGATCAAAAGGAAGAGCCAGATGTTCTGGATTGAGACCCACTACCATCAGTAGTAGAACCAAAGAGAGCATTTGAACTTCATAAAGTCACCCCTAAATGAAAGTCTTTTGTGGAACCTGCAGGACTCAATGTGCGTTTGTGCCAGACTTGGGAAGAATATGTTTAGGGTGTTATTATTTCTCTTTATGTACTTACTTATCTCCCTGGCTAGTGACCGACGTCAGACGAGCTTCTAAGGTGGCCTGCCTTAATAGAGATATGAGTTCTTATTTAAGTATACTCTTAATCTATGATGTCAAGTGCAATAAGGAGATTTCCATCTTTCTTATATATCTATCTATTTAAGTACTTCCTCAAGATCATTCGACACACTTACGAGCCATTTTCCTCTGATGTCCATATTATCGCATATGATTGAATCCACATAAATGTGTTTTTTGTGTGGATTCTGGAAGAATTCTAGGATTTATTGTTTCCACACATGGGATCAGGGTGGATCCATTGAAGGTTGAAGCCAATATAAATTTTCCTCTTCCTTCTGCCTTATGCCAACTCCAAAGTTTGCAAGGGAAGGAAAAATTTCTATGATGATTCATTCCCAATTATGTTGAACTAGTGAAAGGTTTCACTCGACTTATTGAGAAGGGTAATGATTTTGTGTGGGATGACACTACCAACAAATCATTTGAAGCTTTGAAACTTTCATTAAACCACACTCCACTATTATTTTCCCCCGATTATAGTCAAGATTATTTCTTATATTTGGCTGCTTCGGATCATACCATCACCATGGTATTAGTCCCAGAGGATGATTCACACGATGAGCATGTAATTGACTATTTAAGTCAGAGTCTTACGAACACCGAAATTAAATACATGCATGTGTAGAAATTAGCCTTGGTGGTTGTTCAAGTTGTCCAACGTTTTCGTCACTATATCTTATTACGCAAAACCACGATTATTTATGATTGCAACCCTATGCAACATATTCTTACATGATAATTTCTAGGGGGGGAATAATTCAAATGGATTGTGATTCTCTAGTAGTTTGATTTGGATTTTGAGTGAGCCAAGTCAAAGAAATCTTTGGTCTTTGCTGAATTGATATGTGATCTTAGCTCCGCTGATCCAGAAAATGTGGTATAAGATTCTTTTATTGATGAATCTCTCTTTCTAATCAGTTGAGATGATATTTGGTATGGAGACATTATCATTTACCTCCAAACCCAAAATTTTTGGCCCGATATATCTTGTGTAGATCATCGTCGTATTAGGTATAAATACCATCAATATATTATTCTTGGTGATACCCTTTATTGTCGTGGTATTGACTCCATGTTTTGATGATGTCTGACATATGATGAAGCTGAGAAAGAACTAAATGAATGTCATTATGGTGCATGTGGCGGTCATATGTCTGGGTATGCCACTGCACAAAAGATCCTACGAGCTAGTTACTTTTGGCCTTCGCTTTTCAAAGATTGCATTCTCGCAGTTCAAAAATGCCATGCTTGTCAAACCTATAATAATAAGATTCGATCTCATCCTGCTCTTCTCTATCCTATAGTTTTCATTGGTCCATTTGATAAATGGGGTATTGACTTCATGAAATGTAACCCTCGCTCGGCCAGGGGGCATGGATACATCATTGTAGCATTGGATTATTTCACTAAATGGGTCGACGCAATTCCTACGTTTGATAACACTGGAAAAACTGCAACAATGTTCATATTCAATCATATCATCACTAGGTTTGGTGTCCCTCAATCCATTGTCACTAACCATGACACCCATTTTCACAATTTTATGATGTCCGAGCTTACCGATAAGTTGGGTTTACAACATGAAAACTCAACCCCTTGTTATCCACAGTACAATGGAAAAGTTGAATCGATCAACAAAGTTTTAACTACTATGCTTCGACAGATGATAGGGATTCACAAGCCAAGCTTGAACACAATGATTTTTTCAACATTATGGGCCTATCATACATCAGTTAAATCTGCTATGGGGTTCATGCCTTTTCGATTAGTGTATGGTATTGAAGCCGTTTTGTCGATTGAATATGAAATCCCGTCTCTGAAACTAGCTATCGAACTTCTCCCCAACACCACAGCCGAAGAAGAACGTCTCTTGTATTTAATATAATTAGACGAGACTCGTCGTGATACTGCGTTAGTAATATAAACACAAAATAAATGCGTCAAGGCTCGATACGAAAAACATGTTAAACCTCATGTTTTTTCTAAAGGCGATTTGGTTCTTCTGTATGACCAAGGTCATGATTTGTTGGGGTAGTTAAATTTGAGCCCATGTGGCATGGCCCTTATATATTTAAATGAGTGTTAGAGAAAGGGGTTTATGAGGTGGTTGATTACGATGGAATTCCTTTGGGTGAACCCAGAAATGGGATTTACCCAAAGAAGTACTACGCTTAAAATATTTTTGCGAGAGTGCTTTGTACTTTAATGTATCATACTCTAGTGTGCTTTTTATAGTTTCTTTTTCTGCCCTCAAACTGCTTACCTTGCCTTGTTCTTGGTTTCCAGATGTCAGTGTTCTTGCAACCCTATATTGGCTTTGCTAATGGTGCTAGTCGTAGTACTCAAATCTAGCATTTGATGCATGGGAAATCTATGCACCTATGAACAAGTTGATCAGTCTACATGGTATTTGCCTTGATTGTGCAACTAATAACATTGTGGAATATAGTGCAATAATTGATTTATTAACTGACGCCATTTCATTTGGAATCCGTCATCTAATTGTACTTTTTGATTCTCAACTCGTGGTGATGCAATTAAGCAATGTTTATTCCATCTAAAGTATTACACTATTACGAGTATACTTGAGAATTCGCCTCTAATTTTGATTACAATGAATATCAACACATTCCTAGATATCTAAACACATTAACAAATGCATTAGCCAATTATGTTTTAGATAGACATTTGCGCCATTTATAAATCCAAACACACATACATAAATACAAATAAGTCGGTAGAAGTTTTGTATTATAATGTCAAAAGTTACAAAAAGGTGTGTCTTGAGACCAAAATGTTGAAGCGCATGGCTTCATATACATATGCATCATGGATACTGCTCATGATAACAAACCACTACCCGTGCTACAGGATGGAGGAGTCGATCAATGGATGTTGAAATGACAACATTACGGTGTTTGTAACGTCAAGGTAACTCATCCACAGTGATGTCAGGGATATCCATAGTCAACCCCTCGAGGTTGTGTTCGATCTCCTAAATATATTCAACTACTACTCCTTGATATGCCATTGCACCTATATCTCCATGTCTCTAGATAAGAGATGATCCCGGAGGCCTGAAAGGTGCCACATCTTCATTTTGAGAGCTCTTGATTAGTCTTAGATACATAACATAAAAATTTCATAATTAAAATACCAAAAACAACATATAATGAAAAATTCTTTTTTACCTATCTCTCCCCATTGTGAACCATCGGGTAGTGCCAAGTCCGGATCACCAAGAAAATCCATCTCGAAATATGCATAGTCCTTGATCATGACGAACTGATCTCTCAGCCAATGGAAGAAGACTGGACCATATGTAACGGTTGGAACACCACCATGGCATGTCATCAAGTCTACCCATCTCTTCATCCGAGGATCTTGTGGAGAGGGTACACCCCAATCCACAGGTTGTAGGCACAAAACTGGGACTCTCTCTAAGAAAAAGGATACCAAAATCGATCCATATCTGAATTGTTTCAATCGACCTGTCTTGCACTTTGTTAATTGTTTCTTCATATTTTTTAGGAGTCCCTCACACCAGTTGAAAACTCAAGGCTCGATGCACTCAATAACATACTGAAAATGGCTCTACAAAGCCATGTGTGGAGCTGTGCTCCCTGCAAAATGAGTAATGGTATAGAGAATGGTCCTCAAAGATAAATCGCCAACATCCTTTATGGAAACCTTGCCACTATGTTTCTCTGTACCAGCTACATAGTTATGTTCTACATAATAATCCATTGGTTCACCTCCTCTACTTCCCTATAGTGACACATGAAACCCATGACGAGATAATCCAATAAAAAAATAGATGTCATCAATTTTTAGAGTGAGTGTATGAACCTCGGCATGAAAGGCTTGTTTGTTTACTTCCCACATTCAGACTAAGTGCTCTAGTAGAACCAATTGGGCCCTCATGCCCTGCACTTTAAAAAACTTAAGCAAGCCACACGCTCGGAGTGCCATGACGGTGTCGGGATCATTCCTGGCAATGCAATATTCCTCTTCATGCTCTCTTTCCCACCATTCAAGCATGATGAACTATGGAAAGTCTGCCAAACAACAATTAAAGATGAATTAGTTCATCAAAAATCCAAAATTGGGAGTTTCCCTAGTTATTTCTCTCTTTTGTTTTTGAATTGTAGTCGTCACAGGGGCCAAGTTTACCATAGTGCGGAATCTCCACACCCCAACAATGAACCCCCTGTGACGATCCTAGATCATCGCAGTTCTCGATATGGAGAGCTTGCGACGATTTGGAGGCACTCTCTCCTTTGGAAATTCGCCCATAAACTCAAAAATTAATCATTAAAACTTAAAACTTTTCTATAGAAAGAGAGAGGCGAGGAAGAGCACCTATCTCACGGAAACGGCTCGAGAAATCATCCACGGAGTGCTCTAGAATCGTCACTTGAAGATCAGAGGAAAATGAGGGTTTTTGACACTAGTTTGGTGAAAATACAAATGAAATGGTAAAATGAACTTGTTTTGACCTATTTAACCTATTTTTACCATTTTTAACTTAATTTTTTTTTTTTTTTAATATTTTGCACCTATGTTAAAAACCTAATGAACTTTTCAAAGTGTGAATTTTACAAGATAGAGGTCTGGCGACTAGAACTTTTGATATGGATCACCCCTTTTTTGGTCATTTTTGCGTATTTTTGCAAACTCATATGATGTATATATGCTTTTAGGTTTTTTCAGTAAAAAATTGTTGAGCATGGTCTTTATTCTTTCTCACGATCGTAAAACTATGAGAATGTAATAGAGTAAACTTTTATCACTTTTTCAGAATCGTAATAACAATACAAAAAAAGGAACCCCCCCTGGAGTCCCTTTTAAGCTCTTTTCAAACTCCCTAAACATGAAAATATAACCGAGCGACCTTGTTCTTTTCATGCTCATAAAAGTATTTAAAGAAAAAGTCTGATGAGCGTTATATTATCTATTTTTTGGTCTCGTCAGACTAATTTACATAACATACAAATTTCATAATTAAAATACCAAAAAAAACATATAATGAAAAATTCCTTTTTACCTATCTCTCCCCATTGTGAACCATCAGGTAGTGCCAAGTCCGGATCACCGCGAAAATCCGTCCCGAAATATGCATAGTCCTTGATCATTATGAGTTGATCTCTCATCCAATGGAAGAAGACTGGACCATATGTAATGGTTGTAAGACCACCATGGCGTGCCATCAAGTCTACCCATATCTTCATCCGAGAATCTTGTGGAGAGGGTACACACCAATCCATAGGTTGTAGGTGCAAAATTGGGACCCTCTCTAAGAAAAAGTATACCAAAATCGATCCATATCCGAATGTTTCAATTGATCGGTCCTACACTTTGTTAATTGTTTCTTCATACTTTTGAGGAGTCCCTCACACCAGTTGAAAACTCGAGGTTCGATGCACTCGATAGCATACTAAAAATGGCTCTGCAAATCCATGTGTGGAGCTGTGCTCCCTGCAAAATGAGTAATGGTATAGAGAATGGTCCTCAAAGATAAATACTCAACATCCTTTATGGAAACCTTGCCACTATGTTTCTCTGTACCAGCTACGCAGTTATGTGCTACATAATAATCCATTGGTTCACCTCCTCCTCTACTTCCCTATAGTGACACACGAAACCCACGATGAGATAATCCAATCAAAAAATAGATGTCATCAATTTCTACAGTGAGTGTATGAACCTCGGCATGAAAGGCTTGTCCGTTTATGTCCCACATTCAGACTAAGTGCTATAGTAGAACCAATTGGGCCCTCATGCCCTTCACTTTAAAAAACTTAAGAAAGCCTCACTCTTGGCGTTCCATGACGGTGTTGGGATCATTCCCGACAATGTAATATTCCTCTTCATTCTCTCTTTCCCAGCATTCAAGCATGATGAACTGTGGAAATTCTGCCAAACAACAATTAAAGATGAATTAGTTCATCAAAAATCCAAAATTGGGAGTTTCCCTAGTTATTTCTCTCTTTTTTTTTTGAATTGCAGTCGTCGCAGGGGCCAAGTTTACCATAGTGTGGAATCTCCACACCCCAACAATGAACCCCCTGTGATGATCCTATATCATCGCAGTTCTCGATATGGAGAGCTTGCGACAATTTGGAGGTGCTCTCTCCTTTGGAAATTCGCCCATAAACTCAAAAATTAATCATTAAAACTGAAAAATTTTCTATAGAAAGAGAGAGGCGAGGAAGAGAACATACCTCATGGAAACGGCTCGAGAAATCATCCATGGAGCACTCTAGAATCGTCACTTGAAGATTAGACGAAAATGAGGGTTTTTGACACTAGTTTGGTGAAAATAAAAATGAAATGGTAAAATTAACTTGTTTTGACCTATTTAACCTATTTTTACCATTTTTAACTTAAAAAAAAATATTTTTTAATATTTTGCACCTATGTTAAAAACCTAATGAACTTTTCAAAGTGTGAATTTTACAAGATAGAGATCTGTCTTTTTTGGTCGTTTTTGCGTGTTTTTGCAAAATCATATGATGTATATATGCTTTTAGGTTTTTTCAGTAAAAAATGTTGAGCATGGTCTTTATTCTTTCTCACGATCGTAAAACTATGCGAATGTAATAGAGTAAAATTTTATCACTTTTTCAGAATCGTAATAACAATACGAAAAAAGGACCCCCCCCCTGGAGTCCCCTTTAAGATCTTTTCAAACTCCCTAAACATGAAAATATAACCGAGTGATATTGTACTTTTCACCCTCGTAAAAGTATTTAAAGAAAACGTCTGATGAGCGGTAGATTATCTCTTTTTTGGTCTCGTCGGACTAATTTACAAAAAAAGACATTTTGGAGTTTTCTTTAAGTGTTTTTCAGACTCTCTAAACATGAAAAACTCTTGATTTTTATTTCTTTGGACTTGTAAAACAAGCATCGAAAGGCCCATATGGGACCGAACTAATGCTTCCTAGGGTTCGTTAAACATACTCTGAGGGACTCATCCGAAGGATGAGCTTACATTTCAATAATATGTTATCCTCCTCAAGCTTGTGTAAAAATAAATAGGTAATCGCCATAAATGGTGGGGGGAAATTGGGAAACAAATGTATATATGTATCTTTGTTAGTGGTAGTAAGTCGCTCTTGAACATGACATCGATCTTCATTACTATATCTGGGTTGGGAAATCCATTTGTCTCTCGTTTGATCATCTACAAGTATGTATTTTGTCTCCTCCCTGAGTCAATGTTGCCAATAAAATTGTTGTGTCATTCATATGTTCAAGAGAAGTTCAACCTAAACAAGCCTTCTATCGAGTTGACTATGTGCAATCCTCAAATTCTTACCATGTCATCCTTCCTTGAGTCAGTTTTGAATCAATTCATACTATGATCTACTTCAAATCTGTTACATATTTCGTGTCATTGATGGGGGATACATTAAGTCCCTCCTATGACGAGTCTTTTCCTGTCGAATTCCACTCATTATCTAGGAATTACAATTAGAAATCATTTAGTACCTTGGAACCTGCATGCCTTAATGGTAGGTTTTCTCGTTTTCAACAGTGAGTTCACATCATTAGCCCTTGATTGGAAAATTCCATCGAGTGTTCAACTTCATATCATTAACTCACATTTGTTGGATTGTACTAGAGTAACTTGGGGGTCATTGACATCAATGATGATTTCCCTCTCACTTGTTAATGGTATCCATTAGTGACCGGTAATCAAGTGGTTTATACCATGTTCGACTTCGACACCTATAATCACATGGATAGATTCGTACTTCGAGATGATGGAAATGAAGAACCTAGATATTGTCACATAGATCGAGATTGCGATGGAGTAATCATAAGTATGTACTGACACATAGATCCATTGTGTATTTTTCATGGCTATGTCCAAATTTGAGTCATTATAGCATAGATCCAAAGTGTATTTCTCGTGGCTATGTTGAATCATGATGACATGGATCCACATTGTATGATTGGTGGCCATGACTCACTTGACATGTATGCTTAGATTCACTTGTAGTCTAAGTATGGGAATGCCTACCTCAGTAAATGGTATATTATTATGAAAATAATTGATTGTTTGCAGGTTTCCAACCGATGTGCTCCTTGTTCTTGACACACACATTCTACAGAGTATTTCAGTTGTCACATGTTCCAACTTCATACTTTTGGGGGAATTCTGTTACACATTATTTTGGTCACCCCCGTGGTCACCGATGATATGTGTTTCTTACTGCTCTGTTCCCTGAAGCTACTGAAATAATAATACTTTCTCCCTGGGAAATAGAATCATCTCTCATTTCTTAAAAACCCTACCAAAAAAAATCGTCGCACCTTGCCAAATGATAAGGGTCATAGATGATTTTAGGGGCGAAATTTCGCCCATGGGCGAAATTTAGGGGCTTCCAATTTTTTATTGGGCGAATTTTTTGTATTAAAGTGATTTTTTAAAACTTATATCATTAGCCCGTAATTTATTTTAGGGGAAAAAT